>JAAROE010000030.1:0-38089 GCA_036365135.1 Miichthys miiuy | reverse complement strand
CCTGCTGGAGGACAGAGCACAGACACTCCAGGAAGAAGTTTGGTTAGTAACATGCATGGCTAATGCTAACCTCTCTGTAACCGCTGGCTGAAATCTCATGTGTCACAGATCCTTACGTCACTGTCTGCTTCATCTGATCTGTTTTTGTCGGGTTCATTCACAAGTTGTTGTTAAACAGCTGCTGTCAAAAATCCACTGCACATTTCAGGTGCAGAGGAGACGTTTCAGGTGCTGAAGGAGGCTGAGGACATTAATTTGCTCCTGCTGTCTATTGACAGGTGCAGAGGAGACATTTCAGGTGCTGAAGGAGGCTGAGGACATTAATGTGCTCCTGCTGTTTAGAACCATGTGCAGAGGAGACATTTCAGGTGCTGAAGGAGGCTGAGGACATTAATTTGCTCCTGCTGTCTATTGACAGGTGCAGAGGAGACATTTCAGGTGCTGAAGGAGGCTGAGGACATTAATTTGCTCCTGCTGTTTAGAACCAGGTGCAGAGGAGACATTTCAGGTGCTGAAGGAGGCTGAGGACATTAATTTGCTCCTGCTGTCTATTGACAGGTGCAGAGGAGACATTTCAGGTGCTGAAGGAGGCTGAGGACATTAATTTGCTCCTGCTGTCTATTGACAGGTGCAGAGGAGACATTTCAGGTGCTGAAGGAGGCTGAGGACATTAATGTGCTCCTGCTGTTTAGAACCATGTGCAGAGGAGACATTTCAGGTGCTGAAGGAGGCTGAGGACATTAATTTGCTCCTGCTGTTTAGAACCATGTGCAGAGGAGACATTTCAGGTGCTGAAGGAGGCTGAGGACAATAATGTGCTCCTGCTGTCTATTGACAGGTGCAGAGGAGACATTTCAGGTGCTGAAGGAGGCTGAGGACATTAATTTGCTCCTGCTGTTTAGAACCATGTGCAGAGGAGACATTTCAGGTGCCGAAGGAGGCTGAGGACATTAATTTGCTCCTGCTGTCTATTGACAGGTGCAGAGGAGACATTTCAGGTGCTGAAGGAGGCTGAGGACATTAATTTGCTCCTGCTGTCTATTGACAGGTGCAGAGGAGACATTTCAGGTGCTGAAGGAGGCTGAGGACATTAATGTGCTCCTGCTGTTTAGAACCATGTGCAGAGGAGACATTTCAGGTGCTGAAGGAGGCTGAGGACATTAATTTGCTCCTGCTGTCTATTGACAGGTGCAGAGGAGACATTTCAGGTGCTGAAGGAGGCTGAGGACATTAATGTGCTCCTGCTGTTTAGAACCATGTGCAGAGGAGACATTTCAGGTGCTGAAGGAGGCTGAGGACATTAATTTGCTCCTGCTGTCTATTGACAGGTGCAGAGGAGACATTTCAGGTGCTGAAGGAGGCTGAGGACATTAATTTGCTCCTGCTGATTATTGACAGGTGCAGAGGAGACATTTCAGGTGCTGAAGGAGGCTGAGGACATTAATGTGCTCCTGCTGTTTAGAACCATGTGCAGAGGAGACATTTCAGGTGCTGAAGGAGGCTGAGGACATTAATTTGCTCCTGCTGTTTAGAACCAGGTGCAGAGGAGACATTTCAGGTGCTGAAGGAGGCTGAGGACATTAATTTGCTCCTGCTGTTTAGAACCATGTGCAGAGGAGACATTTCAGGTGCTGAAGGAGGCTGAGGACATTAATTTGCTCCTGCTGTTTAGAACCAGGTGCAGAGGAGACATTTCAGGTGCTGAAGGAGGCTGAGGACATTAATGTGCTCCTGCTGTTTAGAACCATGTGCAGAGGAGACATTTCAGGTGCTGAAGGAGGCTGAGGACATTAATTTGCTCCTGCTTTCTATTGACAGGTGCAGAGGAGACATTTCAGGTGCTGAAGGAGGCTGAGGACATTAATTTGCTCCTGCTGTCTATTGACAGGTGCAGAGGAGACATTTCAGGTGCTGAAGGAGGCTGAGGACATTAATGTGCTCCTGCTGTTTAGAACCATGTGCAGAGGAGACATTTCAGGTGCTGAAGGAGGCTGAGGACAATAATGTGCTCCTGCTGTTTAGAACCATGTGCAGAGGAGACATTTCAGGTGCTGAAGGAGGCTGAGGACATTAATTTGCTCCTGCTGTCTATTGACAGGTGCAGAGGAGACATTTCAGGTGCTGAAGGAGGCTGAGGACAATAATGTGCTCCTGCTGTCTATTGACAGGTGCAGAGGAGACATTTCAGGTGCTGAAGGAGGCTGAGGACATTAATGTGCTCCTGCTGTTTAGAACCATGTGCAGAGGAGACATTTCAGGTGCTGAAGGAGGCTGAGGACATTAATTTGCTCCTGCTGTCTATTGACAGGTGCAGAGGAGACATTTCAGGTGCTGAAGGAGGCTGAGGACATTAATTTGCTCCTGCTGTCTATTGACAGGTGCAGAGGAGACATTTCAGGTGCTGAAGGAGGCTGAGGACAATAATGTGCTCCTGCTGTTTAGAACCATGTGCAGAGGAGACATTTCAGGTGCTGAAGGAGGCTGAGGACATTAATTTGCTCCTGCTGTCTATTGACAGGTGCAGAGGAGACATTTCAGGTGCTGAAGGAGGCTGAGGACAATAATGTGCTCCTGCTGTTTAGAACCATGTGCAGAGGAGACATTTCAGGTGCTGAAGGAGGCTGAGGACAATAATGTGCTCCTGCTGTTTAGAACCATGTGCAGAGGAGACATTTCAGGTGCTGAAGGAGGCTGAGGACATTAATGTGCTCCTGCTGTGTAGAACCATGTGCAGAGGAGACATTTCAGGTGCTGAAGGAGGCTGAGGACATTAATTTGCTCCTGCTGTCTATTGACAGGTGCAGAGGAGACATTTCAGGTGCTGAAGGAGGCTGAGGACATTAATTTGCTCCTGCTGTTTAGAACCATGTGCAGAGGAGACATTTCAGGTGCTGAAGGAGGCTGAGGACATTAATGTGCTCCTGCTGTTCAGAACCATGTGCAGAGGGGACATTTCAGGTGCTGAAGGAGGCTGAGGACATTCATTTGCTCCTGCTGTCTATTGACAGGTGCAGAGGAGACATTTCAGGTGCTGAAGGAGGCTGAGGACATTAATGTGCTCCTGCTGTTTAGAACCATGTGCAGAGGAGACATTTCAGGTGCTGAAGGAGGCTGAGGACATTAATTTGCTCCTGCTGTTTAGAACCATGTGCAGAGGAGACATTTCAGGTGCTGAAGGAGGCTGAGGACATTAATTGCTCCTGCTGTCTATTGACAGGTGCAGAGGAGACATTTCAGGTGCTGAAGGAGGCTGAGGACATTATTTGCTCCTGCTGTCTATTGACAGGTGCAGAGGAGACATTTCAGGTGCTGAAGGAGGCTGAGGACATTAATTTGCTCCTGCTGTTTAGAACCATGTGCAGAGGAGACATTTCAGGTGCTGAAGGAGGCTGAGGACATTAATTTGCTCCTGCTGCCAGAGGAGACATTTCAGGTGCTGAAGGAGGCTGAGGACAATAATGTGCTCCTGCTGTTTAGAACCATGTGCAGAGGAGACATTTCAGGTGCTGAAGGAGGCTGAGGACATTAATGTGCTCCTGCTGTCTATTGACAGGTGCAGAGGAGACATTTCAGGTGCTGAAGGAGGCTGAGGACATTAATTTGCTCCTGCTGTCTATTGACAGGTGCAGAGGAGACATTTCAGGTGCTGAAGGAGGCTGAGGACAATAATGTGCTCCTGCTGTTTAGAACCATGTGCAGAGGAGACATTTCAGGTGCTGAAGGAGGCTGAGGACATTAATGTGCTCCTGCTGTTTAGAACCATGTGCAGAGGAGACATTTCAGGTGCTGAAGGAGGCTGAGGACATTAATTTGCTCCTGCTTTCTATTGACAGGTGCAGAGGAGACATTTCAGGTGCTGAAGGAGGCTGAGGACATTAATTTGCTCCTGCTGTCTGTTGACAGGTGCAGAGGAGACATTTCAGGTGCTGAAGGAGGCTGAGGACATTAATTTGCTCCTGCTGTCTGTTGACAGGTGCAGAGGAGACATTTCAGGTGCTGAAGGAGGCTGAGGACATTAATTTGCTCCTGCTGTTTAGAACCATGTGCAGAGGAGACATTTCAGGTGCTGAAGGAGGCTGAGGACAATAATGTGCTCCTGCTGTTTAGAACCATGTGCAGAGGAGACATTTCAGGTGCTGAAGGAGGCTGAGGACATTAATGTGCTCCTGCTGTTTAGAACCATGTGCAGAGGAGACATTTCAGGTGCTGAAGGAGGCTGAGGACATTAATTTGCTCCTGCTGTCTATTGACAGGTGCAGAGGAGACATTTCAGGTGCTGAAGGAGGCTGAGGACATTAATTTGCTCCTGCTGTTTAGAACCATGTGCAGAGGAGACATTTCAGGTGCTGAAGGAGGCTGAGGACATTAATTTGCTCCTTCTGTCTATTGACAGGTGCAGAGGAGACATTTCAGGTGCTGAAGGAGGCTGAGGACATTAATTTGCTCCTGCTGTTTAGAACCATGTGCAGAGGAGACATTTCAGGTGCTGAAGGAGGCTGAGGACATTAATTTGCTCCTGCTGTCTATTGACAGGTGCAGAGGAGACATTTCAGGTGCTGAAGGAGGCTGAGGACATTAATGTGCTCCTGCTGTTTAGAACCATGTGCAGAGGAGACATTTCAGGTGCTGAAGGAGGCTGAGGACATTAATTTGCTCCTGCTGTCTATTGACAGGTGCAGAGGAGACATTTCAGGTGCTGAAGGAGGCTGAGGACATTAATTTGCTCCTGCTGTTATTGACAGGTGCAGAGGAGACATTTCAGGTGCTGAAGGAGGCTGAGGACAATAATGTGCTCCTGCTGTTTAGAACCATGTGCAGAGGAGACATTTCAGGTGCTGAAGGAGGCTGAGGACATTAATTTGCTCCTGCTGTCTATTGACAGGTGCAGAGGAGACATTTCAGGTGCTGAAGGAGGCTGAGGACATTAATGTGCTCCTGCTGTTTAGAACCATGTGCAGAGGAGACATTTCAGGTGCTGAAGGAGGCTGAGGACATTAATTTGCTCCTGCTGTCTATTGACAGGTGCAGAGGAGACATTTCAGGTGCTGAAGGAGGCTGAGGACAATAATGTGCTCCTGCTGTTTAGAACCATGTGCAGAGGAGACATTTCAGGTGCTGAAGGAGGCTGAGGACATTAATTTGCTCCTGCTGTCTGTTGACAGGTGCAGAGGAGACATTTCAGGTGCTGAAGGAGGCTGAGGACATTAATTTGCTCCTGCTGTCTATTGACAGGTGCAGAGGAGACATTTCAGGTGCTGAAGGAGGCTGAGGACATTAATGTGCTCCTGCTGTTTAGAACCATGTGCAGAGGAGACATTTCAGGTGCTGAAGGAGGCTGAGGACATTAATTTGCTCCTGCTGTCTATTGACAGGTGCAGAGGAGACATTTCAGGTGCTGAAGGAGGCTGAGGACATTAATTTGCTCCTGCTGTCTATTGACAGGTGCAGAGGAGACATTTCAGGTGCTGAAGGAGGCTGAGGACAATAATGTGCTCCTGCTGTTTAGAACCATGTGCAGAGGAGACATTTCAGGTGCTGAAGGAGGCTGAGGACATTAATTTGCTCCTGCTGTTTAGAACCATGTGCAGAGGAGACATTTCAGGTGCTGAAGGAGGCTGAGGACATTAATTTGCTCCTGCTGTCTATTGACAGGTGCAGAGGAGACATTTCAGGTGCTGAAGGAGGCTGAGGACATTAATTTGCTCCTGCTGTCTATTGACAGGTGCAGAGGAGACATTTCAGGTGCTGAAGGAGGCTGAGGACAATAATGTGCTCCTGCTGTTTAGAACCATGTGCAGAGGAGACATTTCAGGTGCTGAAGGAGGCTGAGGACATTAATTTGCTCCTGCTGTTTAGAACCATGTGCAGAGGAGACATTTCAGGTGCTGAAGGAGGCTGAGGACAATAATTTGCTCCTGCTGTTTAGAACCATGTGCAGAGGAGACATTTCAGGTGCTGAAGGAGGCTGAGGACATTAATTTGCTCCTGCTGTCTATTGACAGGTGCAGAGGAGACATTTCAGGTGCTGAAGGAGGCTGAGGACATTAATGTGCTCCTGCTGTTTAGAACCATGTGCAGAGGAGACATTTCAGGTGCTGAAGGAGGCCGAGGACATTAATTTGCTCCTGCTTTCTATTGACAGGTGCAGAGGAGACATTTCAGGTGCTGAAGGAGGCTGAGGACATTAATTTGCTCCTGCTTTCTATTGACAGGTGCAGAGGAGACATTTCAGGTGCTGAAGGAGGCTGAGGACATTAATGTGCTCCTGCTGTTTAGAACCATGTGCAGAGGAGACATTTCAGGTGCTGAAGGAGGCTGAGGACATTAATGTGCTCCTGCTGTTTAGAACCATGTGCAGAGGAGACATTTCAGGTGCTGAAGGAGGCTGAGGACATTAATTTGCTCCTGCTGTCTATTGACAGGTGCAGAGGAGACATTTCAGGTGCTGAAGGAGGCTGAGGACATTAATTTGCTCCTGCTGTTTAGAACCATGTGCAGAGGAGACATTTCAGGTGCTGAAGGAGGCTGAGGACATTAATTTGCTCCTGCTGTCAGAGGAGACATTTCAGGTGCTGAAGGAGGCTGAGGACATTAATGTGCTCCTGCTGTTTAGAACCATGTGCAGAGGAGACATTTCAGGTGCTGAAGGAGGCTGAGGACATTAATTTGCTCCTGCTGTTTAGAACCATGTGCAGAGGAGACATTTCAGGTGCTGAAGGAGGCTGAGGACATTAATTTGCTCCTGCTGTTTAGAACCATGTGCAGAGGAGACATTTCAGGTGCTGAAGGAGGCTGAGGACATTAATTTGCTCCTGCTGTCTATTGACAGGTGCAGAGGAGACATTTCAGGTGCTGAAGGAGGCTGAGGACATTAATTTGCTCCTGCTGTTTAGAACCATGTGCAGAGGAGACATTTCAGGTGCTGAAGGAGGCTGAGGACATTAATGTGCTCCTGCTGTGTAGAACCATGTGCAGAGGAGACATTTCAGGTGCTGAAGGAGGCTGAGGACATTAATGTGCTCCTGCTGTTTAGAACCATGTGCAGAGGAGACATTTCAGGTGCTGAAGGAGGCTGAGGACATTAATTTGCTCCTGCTGTCTATTGACAGGTGCAGAGGAGACATTTCAGGTGCTGAAGGAGGCTGAGGACATTAATGTGCTCCTGCTGTTTAGAACCATGTGCAGAGGAGACATTTCAGGTGCTGAAGGAGGCTGAGGACATTAATTTGCTCCTGCTGTCTATTGACAGGTGCAGAGGAGACATTTCAGGTGCTGAAGGAGGCTGAGGACATTAATTTGCTCCTGCTGTCTATTGACAGGTGCAGAGGAGACATTTCAGGTGCTGAAGGAGGCTGAGGACAATAATGTGCTCCTGCTGTTTAGAACCATGTGCAGAGGAGACATTTCAGGTGCTGAAGGAGGCTGAGGACATTAATGTGCTCCTGCTGTTTAGAACCATGTGCAGAGGAGACATTTCAGGTGCTGAAGGAGGCTGAGGACATTAATTTGCTCCTGCTGTCTATTGACAGGTGCAGAGGAGACATTTCAGGTGCTGAAGGAGGCTGAGGACATTAATGTGCTCCTGCTGTTTAGAACCATGTGCAGAGGAGACATTTCAGGTGCTGAAGGAGGCCGAGGACATTAATTTGCTCCTGCTTTCTATTGACAGGTGCAGAGGAGACATTTCAGGTGCTGAAGGAGGCTGAGGACATTAATGTGCTCCTGCTGTTTAGAACCATGTGCAGAGGAGACATTTCAGGTGCTGAAGGAGGCTGAGGACATTAATTTGCTCCTGCTGTCTATTGACAGGTGCAGAGGAGACATTTCAGGTGCTGAAGGAGGCTGAGGACATTAATGTGCTCCTGCTGTTTAGAACCATGTGCAGAGGAGACATTTCAGGTGCTGAAGGAGGCTGAGGACATTAATTTGCTCCTGCTGTCTATTGACAGGTGCAGAGGAGACATTTCAGGTGCTGAAGGAGGCTGAGGACATTAATTTGCTCCTGCTGTCTATTGACAGGTGCAGAGGAGACATTTCAGGTGCTGAAGGAGGCTGAGGACATTAATGTGCTCCTGCTGTTTAGAACCATGTGCAGAGGAGACATTTCAGGTGCTGAAGGAGGCTGAGGACATTAATGTGCTCCTGCTGTTTAGAACCATGTGCAGAGGAGACATTTCAGGTGCTGAAGGAGGCTGAGGACATTAATTTGCTCCTGCTGTCTATTGACAGGTGCAGAGGAGACATTTCAGGTGCTGAAGGAGGCTGAGGACATTAATGTGCTCCTGCTGTTTAGAACCATGTGCAGAGGAGACATTTCAGGTGCTGAAGGAGGCTGAGGACATTAATTTGCTCCTGCTTTCTATTGACAGGTGCAGAGGAGACATTTCAGGTGCTGAAGGAGGCTGAGGACATTAATTTGTCCTTCTGTCTATTAACAGGTGCAGAGGAGACATTTCAGGTGCAGAGGAGACATTTCAGGTGCAGAGGAGACATTTCAGGTGCTGAAGGAGGCTGAGGACATTAATGTGCTCCTGCTGTTTAGAACCATGTGCAGAGGAGACATTTCAGGTGCTGAAGGAGGCTGAGGACATTAATTTGCTCCTGCTGTCTATTGACAGGTGCAGAGGAGACATTTCAGGTGCTGAAGGAGGCTGAGGACATTATTTGCTCCTGCTGTCTATTGACAGGTGCAGAGGAGACATTTCAGGTGCTGAAGGAGGCTGAGGACATTAATTTGCTCCTGCTGTTTAGAACCATGTGCAGAGGAGACATTTCAGGTGCTGAAGGAGGCTGAGGACATTAATTTGCTCCTGCTGCCAGAGGAGACATTTCAGGTGCTGAAGGAGGCTGAGGACATTAATGTGCTCCTGCTGTCTATTGACAGGTGCAGAGGAGACATTTCAGGTGCTGAAGGAGGCTGAGGACATTAATTTGCTCCTGCTGTCTATTGACAGGTGCAGAGGAGACATTTCAGGTGCTGAAGGAGGCTGAGGACAATAATGTGCTCCTGCTGTTTAGAACCATGTGCAGAGGAGACATTTCAGGTGCTGAAGGAGGCTGAGGACATTAATTTGCTCCTGCTGTCTATTGACAGGTGCAGAGGAGACATTTCAGGTGCTGAAGGAGGCTGAGGACAATAATGTGCTCCTGCTGTTTAGAACCATGTGCAGAGGAGACATTTCAGGTGCTGAAGGAGGCTGAGGACATTAATGTGCTCCTTCTGTCTATTGACAGGTGCAGAGGAGACATTTCAGGTGCTGAAGGAGGCTGAGGACATTAATTTGCTCCTGCTGTTTAGAACCATGTGCAGAGGAGACATTTCAGGTGCTGAAGGAGGCTGAGGACAATAATGTGCTCCTGCTGTTTAGAACCATGTGCAGAGGAGACATTTCAGGTGCTGAAGGAGGCTGAGGACATTAATGTGCTCCTGCTGTTTAGAACCATGTGCAGAGGAGACATTTCAGGTGCTGAAGGAGGCTGAGGACATTAATTTGCTCCTGCTTTCTATTGACAGGTGCAGAGGAGACATTTCAGGTGCTGAAGGAGGCTGAGGACATTAATGTGCTCCTGCTGTTTAGAACCATGTGCAGAGGAGACATTTCAGGTGCTGAAGGAGGCCGAGGACATTAATTTGCTCCTGCTTTCTATTGACAGGTGCAGAGGAGACATTTCAGGTGCTGAAGGAGGCTGAGGACATTAATTTGCTCCTGCTGTCAGAGGAGACATTTCAGGTGCTGAAGGAGGCTGAGGACATTAATGTGCTCCTGCTGTTTAGAACCATGTGCAGAGGAGACATTTCAGGTGCTGAAGGAGGCTGAGGACATTAATTTGCTCCTGCTGTCTATTGACAGGTGCAGAGGAGACATTTCAGGTGCTGAAGGAGGCTGAGGACATTAACTTGTGCCTTCTGTCTATTAACAGGTGCAGAGGAGACATTTCAGGTGCAGAGGAGACATTTCAGGTGCTGAAGGAGGCTGAGGACATTAATGTGCTCCTGCTGTTTAGAACCATGTGCAGAGGAGACATTTCAGGTGCTGAAGGAGGCTGAGGACATTAATTTGCTCCTGCTCTCTATTGACAGGTGCAGAGGAGACATTTCAGGTGCTGAAGGAGGCTGAGGACATTAATGTGCTCCTGCTGTTTAGAACCATGTGCAGAGGAGACATTTCAGGTGCTGAAGGAGGCTGAGGACATTAATTTGCTCCTGCTGTCTATTGACAGGTGCAGAGGAGACATTTCAGGTGCTGAAGGAGGCTGAGGACAATAATGTGCTCCTGCTGTTTAGAACCATGTGCAGAGGAGACATTTCAGGTGCTGAAGGAGGCTGAGGACATTAATTTGCTCCTGCTTTCTATTGACAGGTGCAGAGGAGACATTTCAGGTGCTGAAGGAGGCTGAGGACAATAATGTGCTCCTGCTGTTTAGAACCATGTGCAGAGGAGACATTTCAGGTGCTGAAGGAGGCTGAGGACATTAATGTGCTCCTTCTGTCTATTGACAGGTGCAGAGGAGACATTTCAGGTGCTGAAGGAGGCTGAGGACATTAATGTGCTCCTGCTGTTTAGAACCATGTGCAGAGGAGACATTTCAGGTGCTGAAGGAGGCTGAGGACAATAATGTGCTCCTGCTGTTTAGAACCATGTGCAGAGGAGACATTTCAGGTGCTGAAGGAGGCTGAGGACAATAATGTGCTCCTGCTGTTTAGAACCATGTGCAGAGGAGACATTTCAGGTGCTGAAGGAGGCTGAGGACATTAATTTGCTCCTGCTTTCTATTGACAGGTGCAGAGGAGACATTTCAGGTGCTGAAGGAGGCTGAGGACATTAATGTGCTCCTGCTGTTTAGAACCATGTGCAGAGGAGACATTTCAGGTGCTGAAGGAGGCCGAGGACATTAATTTGCTCCTGCTTTCTATTGACAGGTGCAGAGGAGACATTTCAGGTGCTGAAGGAGGCTGAGGACATTAATTTGCTCCTGCTGTCAGAGGAGACATTTCAGGTGCTGAAGGAGGCTGAGGACATTAATGTGCTCCTGCTGTTTAGAACCATGTGCAGAGGAGACATTTCAGGTGCTGAAGGAGGCTGAGGACAATAATGTGCTCCTGCTGTTTAGAACCATGTGCAGAGGAGACATTTCAGGTGCTGAAGGAGGCCGAGGACATTAATTTGCTCCTGCTTTCTATTGACAGGTGCAGAGGAGACATTTCAGGTGCTGAAGGAGGCTGAGGACATTAATGTGCTCCTGCTGTTTAGAACCATGTGCAGAGGAGACATTTCAGGTGCTGAAGGAGGCTGAGGACATTAATTTGCTCCTGCTTTCTATTGACAGGTGCAGAGGAGACATTTCAGGTGCTGAAGGAGGCTGAGGACATTAATTTGCTCCTGCTGTCAGAGGAGACATTTCAGGTGCTGAAGGAGGCTGAGGACATTAATGTGCTCCTGCTGTTTAGAACCATGTGCAGAGGAGACATTTCAGGTGCTGAAGGAGGCTGAGGACATTAATTTGCTCCTGCTGTCTATTGACAGGTGCAGAGGAGACATTTCAGGTGCTGAAGGAGGCTGAGGACATTAACTTGTCCTTCTGTCTATTAACAGGTGCAGAGGAGACATTTCAGGTGCAGAGGAGACATTTCAGGTGCTGAAGGAGGCTGAGGACATTAATGTGCTCCTGCTGTTTAGAACCATGTGCAGAGGAGACATTTCAGGTGCTGAAGGAGGCTGAGGACATTAATTTGCTCCTGCTGTCTATTGACAGGTGCAGAGGAGACATTTCAGGTGCTGAAGGAGGCTGAGGACATTATTTGCTCCTGCTGTCTATTGACAGGTGCAGAGGAGACATTTCAGGTGCTGAAGGAGGCTGAGGACAATAATTTGCTCCTGCTGTTTAGAACCATGTGCAGAGGAGACATTTCAGGTGCCGAAGGAGGCTGAGGACATTAATTTGCTCCTGCTGCCAGAGGAGACATTTCAGGTGCTGAAGGAGGCTGAGGACAATAATGTGCTCCTGCTGTCTATTGACAGGTGCAGAGGAGACATTTCAGGTGCTGAAGGAGGCTGAGGACATTAATTTGCTCCTGCTGTCTATTGACAGGTGCAGAGGAGACATTTCAGGTGCTGAAGGAGGCTGAGGACATTAATGTGCTCCTGCTGTTTAGAACCATGTGCAGAGGAGACATTTCAGGTGCTGAAGGAGGCTGAGGACATTAATGTGCTCCTGCTGTTTAGAACCATGTGCAGAGGAGACATTTCAGGTGCTGAAGGAGGCTGAGGACATTAATTTGCTCCTGCTTTCTATTGACAGGTGCAGAGGAGACATTTCAGGTGCTGAAGGAGGCTGAGGACAATAATTTGCTCCTGCTGTCTGTTGACAGGTGCAGAGGAGACATTTCAGGTGCTGAAGGAGGCTGAGGACATTAATTTGCTCCTGCTGTCTGTTGACAGGTGCAGAGGAGACATTTCAGGTGCTGAAGGAGGCTGAGGACATTAATTTGCTCCTGCTGTTTAGAACCATGTGCAGAGGAGACATTTCAGGTGCCGAAGGAGGCTGAGGCCATAATTTGCTCCTGCTGTCAGAGGAGACATTTCAGGTGCTGAAGGAGGCTGAGGACAATAATGTGCTCCTGCTGTTTAGAACCATGTGCAGAGGAGACATTTCAGGTGCTGAAGGAGGCTGAGGACAATAATGTGCTCCTGCTGTTTAGAACCATGTGCAGAGGAGACATTTCAGGTGCTGAAGGAGGCTGAGGACATTAATTTGCTCCTGCTGTTTAGAACCATGTGCAGAGGAGACATTTCAGGTGCTGAAGGAGGCTGAGGACATTAATTTGCTCCTGCTGTCTATTGACAGGTGCAGAGGAGACATTTCAGGTGCTGAAGGAGGCTGAGGACATTAATTTGCTCCTGCTGTCTATTGACAGGTGCAGAGGAGACATTTCAGGTGCTGAAGGAGGCTGAGGACATTAATGTGCTCCTGCTGTTTAGAACCATGTGCAGAGGAGACATTTCAGGTGCTGAAGGAGGCTGAGGACATTAATGTGCTCCTGCTGTTTAGAACCATGTGCAGAGGAGACATTTCAGGTGCTGAAGGAGGCTGAGGACATTAATTTGCTCCTGCTGTCTATTGACAGGTGCAGAGGAGACATTTCAGGTGCTGAAGGAGGCTGAGGACATTAATGTGCTCCTGCTGTTTAGAACCATGTGCAGAGGAGACATTTCAGGTGCTGAAGGAGGCTGAGGACATTAATTTGCTCCTGCTGTCTATTGACAGGTGCAGAGGAGACATTTCAGGTGCTGAAGGAGGCTGAGGACATTAATTTGCTCCTGCTGTCTATTGACAGGTGCAGAGGAGACATTTCAGGTGCTGAAGGAGGCTGAGGACAATAATGTGCTCCTGCTGTTTAGAACCATGTGCAGAGGAGACATTTCAGGTGCTGAAGGAGGCTGAGGACATTAATGTGCTCCTGCTGTTTAGAACCATGTGCAGAGGAGACATTTCAGGTGCTGAAGGAGGCTGAGGACAATAATTTGCTCCTGCTGTCTATTGACAGGTGCAGAGGAGACATTTCAGGTGCTGAAGGAGGCTGAGGACATTAATGTGCTCCTGCTGTTTAGAACCATGTGCAGAGGAGACATTTCAGGTGCTGAAGGAGGCTGAGGACATTAATTTGCTCCTGCTGTCTATTGACAGGTGCAGAGGAGACATTTCAGGTGCTGAAGGAGGCTGAGGACAATAATGTGCTCCTGCTGTTTAGAACCATGTGCAGAGGAGACATTTCAGGTGCTGAAGGAGGCTGAGGACATTAATGTGCTCCTGCTGTTTAGAACCATGCAGAGGAGACATTTCAGGTGCTGAAGGAGGCTGAGGACATTAATTTGCTCCTGCTGTCTATTGACAGGTGCAGAGGAGACATTTCAGGTGCTGAAGGAGGCTGAGGACATTAATGTGCTCCTGCTGTTTAGAACCATGTGCAGAGGAGACATTTCAGGTGCTGAAGGAGGCTGAGGACATTAATTTGCTCCTGCTGTCTATTGACAGGTGCAGAGGAGACATTTCAGGTGCTGAAGGAGGCTGAGGACATTAATTTGCTCCTGCTGTCTATTGACAGGTGCAGAGGAGACATTTCAGGTGCTGAAGGAGGCTGAGGACAATAATGTGCTCCTGCTGTTTAGAACCATGTGCAGAGGAGACATTTCAGGTGCTGAAGGAGGCTGAGGACATTAATGTGCTCCTGCTGTTTAGAACCATGTGCAGAGGAGACATTTCAGGTGCTGAAGGAGGCTGAGGACATTAATTTGCTCCTGCTGTCTATTGACAGGTGCAGAGGAGACATTTCAGGTGCTGAAGGAGGCTGAGGACAATAATGTGCTCCTGCTGTTTAGAACCATGTGCAGAGGAGACATTTCAGGTGCTGAAGGAGGCTGAGGACATTAATTTGCTCCTGCTGTCTATTGACAGGTGCAGAGGAGACATTTCAGGTGCTGAAGGAGGCTGAGGACATTAATTTGTCCTTCTGTCTATTAACAGGTGCAGAGGAGACATTTCAGGTGCAGAGGAGACATTTCAGGTGCTGAAGGAGGCTGAGGACATTAATGTGCTCCTGCTGTTTAGAACCATGTGCAGAGGAGACATTTCAGGTGCTGAAGGAGGCTGAGGACATTAATTTGCTCCTGCTGTCTATTGACAGGTGCAGAGGAGACATTTCAGGTGCTGAAGGAGGCTGAGGACATTATTTGCTCCTGCTGTCTATTAACAGGTGCAGAGGAGACATTTCAGGTGCTGAAGGAGGCTGAGGACAATAATGTGCTCCTGCTGTTTAGAACCATGTGCAGAGGAGACATTTCAGGTGCTGAAGGAGGCCGAGGACATTAATTTGCTCCTGCTTTCTATTGACAGGTGCAGAGGAGACATTTCAGGTGCTGAAGGAGGCTGAGGACATTAATGTGCTCCTGCTGTTTAGAACCATGTGCAGAGGAGACATTTCAGGTGCTGAAGGAGGCTGAGGACATTAATGTGCTCCTGCTGTCTATTGACAGGTGCAGAGGAGACATTTCAGGTGCTGAAGGAGGCTGAGGACATTAATGTGCTCCTGCTGTTTAGAACCATGTGCAGAGGAGACATTTCAGGTGCTGAAGGAGGCTGAGGACATTAATGTGCTCCTGCTGTTTAGAACCATGTGCAGAGGAGACATTTCAGGTGCTGAAGGAGGCTGAGGACATTAATGTGCTCCTGCTGTTTAGAACCATGTGCAGAGGAGACATTTCAGGTGCTGAAGGAGGCTGAGGACATTAATTTGCTCCTGCTTTCTATTGACAGGTGCAGAGGAGACATTTCAGGTGCTGAAGGAGGCTGAGGACATTAATTTGCTCCTGCTGTCAGAGGAGACATTTCAGGTGCTGAAGGAGGCTGAGGACATTAATGTGCTCCTGCTGTTTAGAACCATGTGCAGAGGAGACATTTCAGGTGCTGAAGGAGGCTGAGGACATTAATTTGCTCCTTTTGTCTATTGACAGGTGCAGAGGAGACATTTCAGGTGCTGAAGGAGGCTGAGGACATTAATTGTGCCTTCTGTCTATTAACAGGTGCAGAGGAGACATTTCAGGTGCAGAGGAGACATTTCAGGTGCTGAAGGAGGCTGAGGACATTAATGTGCTCCTGCTGTTTAGAACCATGTGCAGAGGAGACATTTCAGGTGCTGAAGGAGGCTGAGGACATTAATTTGCTCCTGCTCTCTATTGACAGGTGCAGAGGAGACATTTCAGGTGCTGAAGGAGGCTGAGGACATTATTTGCTCCTGCTGTCTATTGACAGGTGCAGAGGAGACATTTCAGGTGCTGAAGGAGGCTGAGGACAATAATTTGCTCCTGCTGTTTAGAACCATGTGCAGAGGAGACATTTCAGGTGCTGAAGGAGGCTGAGGACATTAATTTGCTCCTGCTGCCAGAGGAGACATTTCAGGTGCTGAAGGAGGCTGAGGACAATAATGTGCTCCTGCTGTCTATTGACAGGTGCAGAGGAGACATTTCAGGTGCTGAAGGAGGCTGAGGACATTAATTTGCTCCTGCTGTCTATTGACAGGTGCAGAGGAGACATTTCAGGTGCTGAAGGAGGCTGAGGACATTAATTTGCTCCTGCTGTCTATTAACAGGTGCAGAGGAGACATTTCAGGTGCTGAAGGAGGCTGAGGACAATAATGTGCTCCTGCTGTTTAGAACCATGTGCAGAGGAGACATTTCAGGTGCTGAAGGAGGCTGAGGACATTAATTTGCTCCTGCTTTCTATTGACAGGTGCAGAGGAGACATTTCAGGTGCTGAAGGAGGCTGAGGACATTAATGTGCTCCTGCTGTTTAGAACCATGTGCAGAGGAGACATTTCAGGTGCTGAAGGAGGCTGAGGACATTAATGTGCTCCTGCTGTCTATTGACAGGTGCAGAGGAGACATTTCAGGTGCTGAAGGAGGCTGAGGACATTAATGTGCTCCTGCTGTTTAGAACCATGTGCAGAGGAGACATTTCAGGTGCTGAAGGAGGCTGAGGACATTAATGTGCTCCTGCTGTTTAGAACCATGTGCAGAGGAGACATTTCAGGTGCTGAAGGAGGCTGAGGACATTAATGTGCTCCTGCTGTTTAGAACCATGTGCAGAGGAGACATTTCAGGTGCTGAAGGAGGCTGAGGACATTAATTTGCTCCTGCTTTCTATTGACAGGTGCAGAGGAGACATTTCAGGTGCTGAAGGAGGCTGAGGACATTAATTTGCTCCTGCTGTCAGAGGAGACATTTCAGGTGCTGAAGGAGGCTGAGGACATTAATGTGCTCCTGCTGTTTAGAACCATGTGCAGAGGAGACATTTCAGGTGCTGAAGGAGGCTGAGGACATTAATTTGCTCCTGCTGTCTATTGACAGGTGCAGAGGAGACATTTCAGGTGCTGAAGGAGGCTGAGGACATTAATTGTGCCTTCTGTCTATTAACAGGTGCAGAGGAGACATTTCAGGTGCAGAGGAGACATTTCAGGTGCTGAAGGAGGCTGAGGACATTAATGTGCTCCTGCTGTTTAGAACCATGTGCAGAGGAGACATTTCAGGTGCTGAAGGAGGCTGAGGACATTAATTTGCTCCTGCTGTCTATTGACAGGTGCAGAGGAGACATTTCAGGTGCTGAAGGAGGCTGAGGACATTATTTGCTCCTGCTGTCTATTGACAGGTGCAGAGGAGACATTTCAGGTGCTGAAGGAGGCTGAGGACATTAATTTGCTCCTGCTGTTTAGAACCATGTGCAGAGGAGACATTTCAGGTGCTGAAGGAGGCTGAGGACATTAATTTGCTCCTGCTGCCAGAGGAGACATTTCAGGTGCTGAAGGAGGCTGAGGACAATAATGTGCTCCTGCTGTCTATTGACAGGTGCAGAGGAGACATTTCAGGTGCTGAAGGAGGCTGAGGACATTAATTTGCTCCTGCTGTCTATTGACAGGTGCAGAGGAGACATTTCAGGTGCTGAAGGAGGCTGAGGACAATAATGTGCTCCTGCTGTTTAGAACCATGTGCAGAGGAGACATTTCAGGTGCTGAAGGAGGCTGAGGACATTAATTTGCTCCTGCTTTCTATTGACAGGTGCAGAGGAGACATTTCAGGTGCTGAAGGAGGCTGAGGACAATAATGTGCTCCTGCTGTTTAGAACCATGTGCAGAGGAGACATTTCAGGTGCTGAAGGAGGCTGAGGACATTAATGTGCTCCTGCTGTCTATTGACAGGTGCAGAGGAGACATTTCAGGTGCTGAAGGAGGCTGAGGACATTAATGTGCTCCTGCTGTTTAGAACCATGTGCAGAGGAGACATTTCAGGTGCTGAAGGAGGCTGAGGACATTAATGTGCTCCTGCTGTTTAGAACCATGTGCAGAGGAGACATTTCAGGTGCTGAAGGAGGCTGAGGACATTAATGTGCTCCTGCTGTTTAGAACCATGTGCAGAGGAGACATTTCAGGTGCTGAAGGAGGCCGAGGACATTAATTTGCTCCTGCTTTCTATTGACAGGTGCAGAGGAGACATTTCAGGTGCTGAAGGAGGCTGAGGACATTAATGTGCTCCTGCTGTTTAGAACCATGTGCAGAGGAGACATTTCAGGTGCTGAAGGAGGCTGAGGACATTAATTTGCTCCTGCTGTCTATTGACAGGTGCAGAGGAGACATTTCAGGTGCTGAAGGAGGCTGAGGACATTAATTTGCTCCTGCTGTCAGAGGAGACATTTCAGGTGCTGAAGGAGGCTGAGGACATTAATGTGCTCCTGCTGTTTAGAACCATGTGCAGAGGAGACATTTCAGGTGCTGAAGGAGGCTGAGGACAATAATGTGCTCCTGCTGTTTAGAACCATGTGCAGAGGAGACATTTCAGGTGCTGAAGGAGGCTGAGGACATTAATTTGCTCCTGCTGTCTATTGACAGGTGCAGAGGAGACATTTCAGGTGCTGAAGGAGGCTGAGGACATTAATGTGCTCCTGCTGTTTAGAACCATGTGCAGAGGAGACATTTCAGGTGCTGAAGGAGGCCGAGGACATTAATTTGCTCCTGCTTTCTATTGACAGGTGCAGAGGAGACATTTCAGGTGCTGAAGGAGGCTGAGGACATTAATTTGCTCCTGCTGTCAGAGGAGACATTTCAGGTGCTGAAGGAGGCTGAGGACATTAATGTGCTCCTGCTGTTTAGAACCATGTGCAGAGGAGACATTTCAGGTGCTGAAGGAGGCTGAGGACATTAATTTGCTCCTGCTGTCTATTGACAGGTGCAGAGGAGACATTTCAGGTGCTGAAGGAGGCTGAGGACATTAATTGTCCTTCTGTCTATTAACAGGTGCAGAGGAGACATTTCAGGTGCAGAGGAGACATTTCAGGTGCTGAAGGAGGCTGAGGACATTAATGTGCTCCTGCTGTTTAGAACCATGTGCAGAGGAGACATTTCAGGTGCTGAAGGAGGCTGAGGACATTAATTTGCTCCTGCTGTCTATTGACAGGTGCAGAGGAGACATTTCAGGTGCTGAAGGAGGCTGAGGACATTAATTTGCTCCTGCTGTCTATTGACAGGTGCAGAGGAGACATTTCAGGTGCTGAAGGAGGCTGAGGACAATAATTTGCTCCTGCTGTTTAGAACCATGTGCAGAGGAGACATTTCAGGTGCTGAAGGAGGCTGAGGACATTAATTTGCTCCTGCTGCCAGAGGAGACATTTCAGGTGCTGAAGGAGGCTGAGGACATTAATGTGCTCCTGCTGTCTATTGACAGGTGCAGAGGAGACATTTCAGGTGCTGAAGGAGGCTGAGGACATTAATTTGCTCCTGCTGTCTATTGACAGGTGCAGAGGAGACATTTCAGGTGCTGAAGGAGGCTGAGGACAATAATGTGCTCCTGCTGTTTAGAACCATGTGCAGAGGAGACATTTCAGGTGCTGAAGGAGGCTGAGGACATTAATGTGCTCCTGCTGTTTAGAACCATGTGCAGAGGAGACATTTCAGGTGCTGAAGGAGGCTGAGGACATTAATTTGCTCCTGCTTTCTATTGACAGGTGCAGAGGAGACATTTCAGGTGCTGAAGGAGGCTGAGGACATTAATTTGCTCCTGCTGTCTGTTGACAGGTGCAGAGGAGACATTTCAGGTGCTGAAGGAGGCTGAGGACATTAATTTGCTCCTGCTGTCTGTTGACAGGTGCAGAGGAGACATTTCAGGTGCTGAAGGAGGCTGAGGACATTAATTTGCTCCTGCTGTTTAGAACCATGTGCAGAGGAGACATTTCAGGTGCTGAAGGAGGCTGAGGACAATAATGTGCTCCTGCTGTTTAGAACCATGTGCAGAGGAGACATTTCAGGTGCTGAAGGAGGCTGATGACGTTAACGTGCTCCTGCTGCTTAGAACCATGTGCAGAGGAGACATTTCAGGTGCTGAAGGAGGCTGAGGACATTAATTTGCTCCTGCTGTCTATTGACAGGTGCAGAGGAGACATTTCAGGTGCTGAAGGAGGCTGAGGACATTAATGTGCTCCTGCTGTTTAGAACCATGTGCAGAGGAGACATTTCAGGTGCTGAAGGAGGCTGAGGACATTAATTTGCTCCTGCTGTCTATTGACAGGTGCAGAGGAGACATTTCAGGTGCTGAAGGAGGCTGAGGACATTAATGTGCTCCTGCTGTCTATTGACAGGTGCAGAGGAGACATTTCAGGTGCTGAAGGAGGCTGAGGACATTAATGTGCTCCTGCTGTTTAGAACCATGTGCAGAGGAGACATTTCAGGTGCTGAAGGAGGCTGAGGACATTAATTTGCTCCTGCTGTTTAGAACCATGTGCAGAGGAGACATTTCAGGTGCTGAAGGAGGCTGAGGACATTAATTTGCTCCTGCTGTCTATTGACAGGTGCAGAGGAGACATTTCAGGTGCTGAAGGAGGCTGAGGACAATAATGTGCTCCTGCTGTTTAGAACCATGTGCAGAGGAGACATTTCAGGTGCTGAAGGAGGCTGAGGACATTAATTTGCTCCTGCTGTCTATTGACAGGTGCAGAGGAGACATTTCAGGTGCTGAAGGAGGCTGAGGACATTAATGTGCTCCTGCTGTTTAGAACCATGTGCAGAGGAGACATTTCAGGTGCTGAAGGAGGCTGAGGACATTAATTTGCTCCTGCTGTCTATTGACAGGTGCAGAGGAGACATTTCAGGTGCTGAAGGAGGCTGAGGACATTAATTTGCTCCTGCTGTCTATTGACAGGTGCAGAGGAGACATTTCAGGTGCTGAAGGAGGCTGAGGACATTAATTTGCTCCTGCTGTCTATTGACAGGTGCAGAGGAGACATTTCAGGTGCTGAAGGAGGCTGAGGACAATAATGTGCTCCTGCTGTTTAGAACCATGTGCAGAGGAGACATTTCAGGTGCTGAAGGAGGCTGAGGACATTAATTTGCTCCTGCTGTCAGAGGAGACATTTCAGGTGCTGAAGGAGGCTGAGGACATTAATGTGCTCCTGCTGTTTAGAACCATGTGCAGAGGAGACATTTCAGGTGCTGAAGGAGGCTGAGGACATTAATTTGCTCCTGCTGTCTATTGACAGGTGCAGAGGAGACATTTCAGGTGCTGAAGGAGGCTGAGGACATTAATGTGCTCCTGCTGTTTAGAACCATGTGCAGAGGAGACATTTCAGGTGCTGAAGGAGGCTGAGGACATTAATTTGCTCCTGCTTCTATTGACAGGTGCAGAGGAGACATTTCAGGTGCTGAAGGAGGCTGAGGACATTAATGTGCTCCTGCTGTTTAGAACCATGTGCAGAGGAGACATTTCAGGTGCTGAAGGAGGCTGAGGACATTAATTTGCTCCTGCTGTTTAGAACCATGTGCAGAGGAGACATTTCAGGTGCTGAAGGAGGCTGAGGACATTAATTTGCTCCTGCTGTCTATTGACAGGTGCAGAGGAGACATTTCAGGTGCTGAAGGAGGCTGAGGACATTAATGTGCTCCTGCTGTTTAGAACCATGTGCAGAGGAGACATTTCAGGTGCTGAAGGAGGCTGAGGACATTAATTTGCTCCTGCTGTCTATTGACAGGTGCAGAGGAGACATTTCAGGTGCTGAAGGAGGCTGAGGACATTAATGTGCTCCTGCTGTTTAGAACCATGTGCAGAGGAGACATTTCAGGTGCTGAAGGAGGCTGAGGACATTAATGTGCTCCTGCTGTTTAGAACCATGTGCAGAGGAGACATTTCAGGTGCTGAAGGAGGCTGAGGACATTAATTTGCTCCTGCTTTCTATTGACAGGTGCAGAGGAGACATTTCAGGTGCTGAAGGAGGCTGAGGACATTAATTTGCTCCTGCTGTCTGTTGACAGGTGCAGAGGAGACATTTCAGGTGCTGAAGGAGGCTGAGGACATTAATTTGCTCCTGCTGTCTGTTGACAGGTGCAGAGGAGACATTTCAGGTGCTGAAGGAGGCTGAGGACATTAATGTGCTCCTGCTGTTTAGAACCATGTGCAGAGGAGACATTTCAGGTGCTGAAGGAGGCTGAGGACATTAATTTGCTCCTGCTGTTTAGAACCATGTGCAGAGGAGACATTTCAGGTGCTGAAGGAGGCTGAGGACATTAATTTGCTCCTGCTGTCTATTGACAGGTGCAGAGGAGACATTTCAGGTGCTGAAGGAGGCTGAGGACAATAATGTGCTCCTGCTGTTTAGAACCATGTGCAGAGGAGACATTTCAGGTGCTGAAGGAGGCTGAGGACATTAATTTGCTCCTGCTGTCTATTGACAGGTGCAGAGGAGACATTTCAGGTGCTGAAGGAGGCTGAGGACATTAATTTGCTCCTGCTGTTATTGACAGGTGCAGAGGAGACATTTCAGGTGCTGAAGGAGGCTGAGGACATTAATGTGCTCCTGCTGTTTAGAACCATGTGCAGAGGAGACATTTCAGGTGCTGAAGGAGGCTGAGGACATTAATTTGCTCCTGCTGTCTATTGACAGGTGCAGAGGAGACATTTCAGGTGCTGAAGGAGGCTGAGGACATTAATTTGCTCCTGCTGTCTATTGACAGGTGCAGAGGAGACATTTCAGGTGCTGAAGGAGGCTGAGGACAATAATGTGCTCCTGCTGTGTAGAACCATGTGCAGAGGAGACATTTCAGGTGCTGAAGGAGGCTGAGGACATTAATTTGCTCCTGCTGTCTATTGACAGGTGCAGAGGAGACATTTCAGGTGCTGAAGGAGGCTGAGGACATTAATGTGCTCCTGCTGTTTAGAACCATGTGCAGAGGAGACATTTCAGGTGCTGAAGGAGGCTGAGGACATTAATTTGCTCCTGCTGTCTATTGACAGGTGCAGAGGAGACATTTCAGGTGCTGAAGGAGGCTGAGGACATTAATTTGCTCCTGCTGTCTATTGACAGGTGCAGAGGAGACATTTCAGGTGCTGAAGGAGGCTGAGGACATTAATTTGCTCCTGCTGTCTATTGACAGGTGCAGAGGAGACATTTCAGGTGCTGAAGGAGGCTGAGGACAATGTGCTCCTGCTGTTTAGAACCATGTGCAGAGGAGACATTTCAGGTGCCGAAGGAGGCTGAGGACATTAATTTGCTCCTGCTGTCAGAGGAGACATTTCAGGTGCTGAAGGAGGCTGAGGACATTAATGTGCTCCTGCTGTTTAGAACCATGTGCAGAGGAGACATTTCAGGTGCTGAAGGAGGCTGAGGACATTAATGTGCTCCTGCTGTTTAGAACCATGTGCAGAGGAGACATTTCAGGTGCTGAAGGAGGCCGAGGACATTAATTTGCTCCTGCTTTCTATTGACAGGTGCAGAGGAGACATTTCAGGTGCTGAAGGAGGCTGAGGACATTAATTTGCTCCTGCTGTCTGTTGACAGGTGCAGAGGAGACATTTCAGGTGCTGAAGGAGGCTGAGGACATTAATGTGCTCCTGCTGTTTAGAACCATGTGCAGAGGAGACATTTCAGGTGCTGAAGGAGGCTGAGGACATTAATGTGCTCCTGCTGTTTAGAACCATGTGCAGAGGAGACATTTCAGGTGCTGAAGGAGGCTGAGGACATTAATTTGCTCCTGCTGTTTAGAACCATGTGCAGAGGAGACATTTCAGGTGCTGAAGGAGGCTGAGGACATTAATTTGCTCCTGCTGTCTATTGACAGGTGCAGAGGAGACATTTCAGGTGCTGAAGGAGGCTGAGGACAATAATGTGCTCCTGCTGTTTAGAACCATGTGCAGAGGAGACATTTCAGGTGCTGAAGGAGGCTGAGGACATTAATGTGCTCCTGCTGTTTAGAACCATGTGCAGAGGAGACATTTCAGGTGCTGAAGGAGGCTGAGGACATTAATTTGCTCCTGCTGTCTATTGACAGGTGCAGAGGAGACATTTCAGGTGCTGAAGGAGGCTGAGGACATTAATTTGCTCCTGCTGTCTATTGACAGGTGCAGAGGAGACATTTCAGGTGCTGAAGGAGGCTGAGGACATTAATGTGCTCCTGCTGTTTAGAACCATGTGCAGAGGAGACATTTCAGGTGCCGAAGGAGGCTGAGGACATTAATTTGCTCCTGCTGCCAGAGGAGACATTTCAGGTGCTGAAGGAGGCTGAGGACAATAATGTGCTCCTGCTGTTTAGAACCATGTGCAGAGGAGACATTTCAGGTGCTGAAGGAGGCTGAGGACATTAATGTGCTCCTGCTGTTTAGAACCATGTGCAGAGGAGACATTTCAGGTGCTGAAGGAGGCTGAGGACATTAATTTGCTCCTGCTGTCTATTGACAGGTGCAGAGGAGACATTTCAGGTGCTGAAGGAGGCTGAGGACATTAATTTGCTCCTGCTGTCTATTGACAGGTGCAGAGGAGACATTTCAGGTGCTGAAGGAGGCTGAGGACATTAATGTGCTCCTGCTGTTTAGAACCATGTGCAGAGGAGACATTTCAGGTGCTGAAGGAGGCTGAGGACATTAATTTGCTCCTGCTGTCTATTGACAGGTGCAGAGGAGACATTTCAGGTGCTGAAGGAGGCTGAGGACATTAATGTGCTCCTGCTGTTTAGAACCATGTGCAGAGGAGACATTTCAGGTGCTGAAGGAGGCTGAGGACATTAATTTGCTCCTGCTGTCTATTGACAGGTGCAGAGGAGACATTTCAGGTGCTGAAGGAGGCTGAGGACATTAATTTGCTCCTGCTGTCTATTGACAGGTGCAGAGGAGACATTTCAGGTGCTGAAGGAGGCTGAGGACAATAATGTGCTCCTGCTGTTTAGAACCATGTGCAGAGGAGACATTTCAGGTGCTGAAGGAGGCTGAGGACATTAATTTGCTCCTGCTGTCTATTGACAGGTGCAGAGGAGACATTTCAGGTGCTGAAGGAGGCTGAGGACATTAATTTGCTCCTGCTGTTTAGAACCATGTGCAGAGGAGACATTTCAGGTGCTGAAGGAGGCTGAGGACATTAATTTGCTCCTGCTGTTATTGACAGGTGCAGAGGAGACATTTCAGGTGCTGAAGGAGGCTGAGGACATTAATGTGCTCCTGCTGTTTAGAACCATGTGCAGAGGAGACATTTCAGGTGCTGAAGGAGGCTGAGGACATAATGTGCTCCTGCTGTTTAGAACCATGTGCAGAGGAGACATTTCAGGTGCTGAAGGAGGCTGAGGACATTAATTTGCTCCTGCTTTCTATTGACAGGTGCAGAGGAGACATTTCAGGTGCTGAAGGAGGCTGAGGACATTAATTTGCTCCTGCTGTCTGTTGACAGGTGCAGAGGAGACATTTCAGGTGCTGAAGGAGGCTGAGGACATTAATTTGCTCCTGCTGTTTAGAACCATGTGCAGAGGAGACATTTCAGGTGCTGAAGGAGGCTGAGGACATTAATGTGCTCCTGCTGTTTAGAACCATGTGCAGAGGAGACATTTCAGGTGCTGAAGGAGGCTGAGGACATTAATGTGCTCCTGCTGTTTAGAACCATGTGCAGAGGAGACATTTCAGGTGCTGAAGGAGGCTGAGGACATTAATTTGCTCCTGCTGTCTATTGACAGGTGCAGAGGAGACATTTCAGGTGCTGAAGGAGGCTGAGGACATTAATGTGCTCCTGCTGTGTAGAACCATGTGCAGAGGAGACATTTCAGGTGCTGAAGGAGGCTGAGGACATTAATTTGCTCCTGCTGTCTATTGACAGGTGCAGAGGAGACATTTCAGGTGCTGAAGGAGGCTGAGGACAATAATGTGCTCCTGCTGTTTAGAACCATGTGCAGAGGAGACATTTCAGGTGCTGAAGGAGGCTGAGGACATTAATTTGCTCCTGCTGTCTATTGACAGGTGCAGAGGAGACATTTCAGGTGCTGAAGGAGGCTGAGGACATTAATTTGCTCCTGCTGTCTATTGACAGGTGCAGAGGAGACATTTCAGGTGCTGAAGGAGGCTGAGGACATTAATTTGCTCCTGCTGTCTATTGACAGGTGCAGAGGAGACATTTCAGGTGCTGAAGGAGGCTGAGGACATAATGTGCTCCTGCTGTTTAGAACCATGTGCAGAGGAGACATTTCAGGTGCTGAAGGAGGCTGAGGACATTAATTTGCTCTGCTGCTGTCAGAGGAGACATTTCAGGTGCTGAAGGAGGCTGAGGACATTAATTTGCTCCTTCTGTCTATTGACAGGTGCAGAGGAGACATTTCAGGTGCTGAAGGAGGCTGAGGACAATGTGCTCCTGCTGTTTAGAACCATGTGCAGAGGAGACATTTCAGGTGCTGAAGGAGGCTGAGGACATTAATTTGCTCCTGCTGTTCTATTGACAGGTGCAGAGGAGACATTTCAGGTGCTGAAGGAGGCTGAGGACAATAATGTGCTCCTGCTGTTTAGAACCATGTGCAGAGGAGACATTTCAGGTGCTGAAGGAGGCTGAGGACATTAATTTGCTCCTGCTGTTTAGAACCATGTGCAGAGGAGACATTTCAGGTGCTGAAGGAGGCTGAGGACATTAATTTGCTCCTGCTGTCTATTGACAGGTGCAGAGGAGACATTTCAGGTGCTGAAGGAGGCTGAGGACATTAATGTGCTCCTGCTGTTTAGAACCATGTGCAGAGGAGACATTTCAGGTGCTGAAGGAGGCTGAGGACATTAATTTGCTCCTGCTGTCTATTGACAGGTGCAGAGGAGACATTTCAGGTGCTGAAGGAGGCTGAGGACATTAATGTGCTCCTGCTGTTTAGAACCATGTGCAGAGGAGACATTTCAGGTGCTGAAGGAGGCTGAGGACAATAATGTGCTCCTGCTGTTTAGAACCATGTGCAGAGGAGACATTTCAGGTGCTGAAGGAGGCTGAGGACATTAATTTGCTCCTGCTGTCTATTGACAGGTGCAGAGGAGACATTTCAGGTGCTGAAGGAGGCTGAGGACATTAATTTGCTCCTGCTGTCTATTGACAGGTGCAGAGGAGACATTTCAGGTGCTGAAGGAGGCTGAGGACATAATGTGCTCCTGCTGTTTAGAACCATGTGCAGAGGAGACATTTCAGGTGCCGAAGGAGGCTGAGGACATTAATTTGCTCCTGCTGCCAGAGGAGACATTTCAGGTGCTGAAGGAGGCTGAGGACAATAATGTGCTCCTGCTGTTTAGAACCATGTGCAGAGGAGACATTTCAGGTGCCGAAGGAGGCTGAGGACATTAATTTGCTCCTGCTGCCAGAGGAGACATTTCAGGTGCTGAAGGAGGCTGAGGACAATAATGTGCTCCTGCTGTTTAGAACCATGTGCAGAGGAGACATTTCAGGTGCTGAAGGAGGCTGAGGACATTAATGTGCTCCTGCTGTCTATTGACAGGTGCAGAGGAGACATTTCAGGTGCTGAAGGAGGCTGAGGACATTAATTTGCTCCTGCTGTCTATTGACAGGTGCAGAGGAGACATTTCAGGTGCTGAAGGAGGCTGAGGACATTAATTTGCTCCTGCTGTCTATTGACAGGTGCAGAGGAGACATTTCAGGTGCTGAAGGAGGCTGAGGACAATAATGTGCTCCTGCTGTTTAGAACCATGTGCAGAGGAGACATTTCAGGTGCTGAAGGAGGCTGAGGACATTAATTTGCTCCTGCTGTCTATTGACAGGTGCAGAGGAGACATTTCAGGTGCTGAAGGAGGCTGAGGACATTAATTTGCTCCTGCTGTATTGACAGGTGCAGAGGAGACATTTCAGGTGCTGAAGGAGGCTGAGGACAATAATGTGCTCCTGCTGTTTAGAACCATGTGCAGAGGAGACATTTCAGGTGCTGAAGGAGGCTGAGGACATTAATTTGCTCCTGCTGTCTATTGACAGGTGCAGAGGAGACATTTCAGGTGCTGAAGGAGGCTGAGGACATTAATTTGCTCCTGCTGTTTAGAACCATGTGCAGAGGAGACATTTCAGGTGCTGAAGGAGGCTGAGGACATTAATTTGCTCCTGCTGTTATTGACAGGTGCAGAGGAGACATTTCAGGTGCTGAAGGAGGCTGAGGACATTAATGTGCTCCTGCTGTTTAGAACCATGTGCAGAGGAGACATTTCAGGTGCTGAAGGAGGCTGAGGACATTAATTTGCTCCTGCTGTCTATTGACAGGTGCAGAGGAGACATTTCAGGTGCTGAAGGAGGCTGAGGACATTAATTTGCTCCTGCTGTCTATTGACAGGTGCAGAGGAGACATTTCAGGTGCTGAAGGAGGCTGAGGACATTAATGTGCTCCTGCTGTTTAGAACCATGTGCAGAGGAGACATTTCAGGTGCTGAAGGAGGCTGAGGACATTAATTTGCTCCTGCTGTCTATTGACAGGTGCAGAGGAGACATTTCAGGTGCTGAAGGAGGCTGAGGACATTAATTTGCTCCTGCTGTTTAGAACCATGTGCAGAGGAGACATTTCAGGTGCTGAAGGAGGCTGAGGACATTAATTTGCTCCTGCTGTTATTGACAGGTGCAGAGGAGACATTTCAGGTGCTGAAGGAGGCTGAGGACATTAATGTGCTCCTGCTGTTTAGAACCATGTGCAGAGGAGACATTTCAGGTGCTGAAGGAGGCTGAGGACATTAATTTGCTCCTGCTGTCTATTGACAGGTGCAGAGGAGACATTTCAGGTGCTGAAGGAGGCTGAGGACAATAATGTGCTCCTGCTGTTTAGAACCATGTGCAGAGGAGACATTTCAGGTGCTGAAGGAGGCTGAGGACATTAATTTGCTCCTTCTGTCTATTGACAGGTGCAGAGGAGACATTTCAGGTGCTGAAGGAGGCTGAGGACAATAATGTGCTCCTGCTGTTTAGAACCATGTGCAGAGGAGACATTTCAGGTGCTGAAGGAGGCTGAGGACATTAATTTGCTCCTGCTGTCTATTGACAGGTGCAGAGGAGACATTTCAGGTGCTGAAGGAGGCTGAGGACATTAATTTGCTCCTGCTGTTTAGAACCATGTGCAGAGGAGACATTTCAGGTGCTGAAGGAGGCTGAGGACATTAATTTGCTCCTGCTGTTATTGACAGGTGCAGAGGAGACATTTCAGGTGCTGAAGGAGGCTGAGGACATTAATGTGCTCCTGCTGTTTAGAACCATGTGCAGAGGAGACATTTCAGGTGCTGAAGGAGGCTGAGGACATTAATTTGCTCCTGCTGTCTGTTGACAGGTGCAGAGGAGACATTTCAGGTGCTGAAGGAGGCTGAGGACATTAATTTGCTCCTGCTGTCTATTGACAGGTGCAGAGGAGACATTTCAGGTGCTGAAGGAGGCTGAGGACAATAATGTGCTCCTGCTGTTTAGAACCATGTGCAGAGGAGACATTTCAGGTGCTGAAGGAGGCTGAGGACATTAATTTGCTCCTGCTGTCTATTGACAGGTGCAGAGGAGACATTTCAGGTGCTGAAGGAGGCTGAGGACATTAATTTGCTCCTGCTGTCTATTGACAGGTGCAGAGGAGACATTTCAGGTGCTGAAGGAGGCTGAGGACAATGATGTGCTCCTGCTGTTTAGAACCATGTGCAGAGGAGACATTTCAGGTGCTGAAGGAGGCTGAGGACATTAATGTGCTCCTGCTGTTTAGAACATGTGCAGAGGAGACATTTCAGGTGCTGAAGGAGGCTGAGGACATTAATTTGCTCCTGCTGTCTATTGACAGGTGCAGAGGAGACATTTCAGGTGCTGAAGGAGGCTGAGGCCATAATTTGCTCCTGCTGTCAGAGGAGACATTTCAGGTGCTGAAGGAGGCTGAGGACATTAATTTGCTCCTTCTGTCTATTGACAGGTGCAGAGGAGACATTTCAGGTGCTGAAGGAGGCTGAGGACAATAATGTGCTCCTGCTGTTTAGAACCATGTGCAGAGGAGACATTTCAGGTGCTGAAGGAGGCTGAGGACATTAATTTGCTCCTGCTGTTTAGAACCATGTGCAGAGGAGACATTTCAGGTGCTGAAGGAGGCTGAGGACATTAATTTGCTCCTGCTGTTTAGAACCATGTGCAGAGGAGACATTTCAGGTGCTGAAGGAGGCTGAGGACATTAATTTGCTCCTGCTGTCTATTGACAGGTGCAGAGGAGACATTTCAGGTGCTGAAGGAGGCTGAGGACATTAATGTGCTCCTGCTGTTTAGAACCATGTGCAGAGGAGACATTTCAGGTGCTGAAGGAGGCTGAGGACATTAATTTGCTCCTGCTGTCTATTGACAGGTGCAGAGGAGACATTTCAGGTGCTGAAGGAGGCTGAGGACATTAATTTGCTCCTGCTTTCTATTGACAGGTGCAGAGGAGACATTTCAGGTGCTGAAGGAGGCTGAGGACAATAATGTGCTCCTGCTGTTTAGAACCATGTGCAGAGGAGACATTTCAGGTGCTGAAGGAGGCTGAGGACATTAATGTGCTCCTGCTGTTTAGAACCATGTGCAGAGGAGACATTTCAGGTGCTGAAGGAGGCTGAGGACATTAATTTGCTCCTGCTGTCTATTGACAGGTGCAGAGGAGACATTTCAGGTGCTGAAGGAGGCTGAGGACATTAATGTGCTCCTGCTGTTTAGAACCATGTGCAGAGGAGACATTTCAGGTGCCGAAGGAGGCTGAGGCCATAATTTGCTCCTGCTTTCTATTGACAGGTGCAGAGGAGACATTTCAGGTGCTGAAGGAGGCTGAGGACATTAATGTGCTCCTGCTGTTTAGAACCATGTGCAGAGGAGACATTTCAGGTGCTGAAGGAGGCTGAGGACATTAATGTGCTCCTGCTGTTTAGAACCATGTGCAGAGGAGACATTTCAGGTGCTGAAGGAGGCTGAGGACATTAATTTGCTCCTGCTGTCTATTGACAGGTGCAGAGGAGACATTTCAGGTGCTGAAGGAGGCTGAGGACATTAATTTGCTCCTGCTGTTTAGAACCATGTGCAGAGGAGACATTTCAGGTGCTGAAGGAGGCTGAGGACATTAATTTGCTCCTGCTGTCTATTGACAGGTGCAGAGGAGACATTTCAGGTGCTGAAGGAGGCTGAGGACATTAATGTGCTCCTGCTGTTTAGAACCATGTGCAGAGGAGACATTTCAGGTGCTGAAGGAGGCTGAGGACATTAATGTGCTCCTGCTGTTTAGAACCATGCGCAGAGGAGACATTTCAGGTGCTGAAGGAGGCCGAGGACATTAATTTGCTCCTGCTTTCTATTGACAGTTGCAGAGGAGACATTTCAGGTGCTGAAGGAGGCCGAGGACATTAATTTGCTCCTGCTTTCTATTGACAGGTGCAGAGGAGACATTTCAGGTGCCGAAGGAGGCTGAGGACATTAATTTGCTCCTTCTGTCTATTGACAGGTGCAGAGGAGACATTTCAGGTGCCGAAGGAGGCCGAGGACATTAATTTGCTCCTTTTGTCTATTGACAGGTGCAGAGGAGACATTTCAGGTGCTGAAGGAGGCTGAGGACATTAATTTGGTCCTGCCGTCTATTGACAGGTGCAGAGGAGACATTTAAGGTGCTGAAGGAGGCTGAGGACATTAATGTGCTCCTGCTGTTTAGAACCATGTGCAGAGGAGACATTTCAGGTGCTGAAGGAGGCTGAGGACATTAATTTGCTCCTTTTGTCTATTGACAGGTGCAGAGGAGACATTTCAGGTGCTGAAGGAGGCTGAGGACATTAACTTGTCCCTTCTGTCTATTAACAGGTGCAGAGGAGACATTTCAGGTGCAGAGGAGACATTTCAGGTGCAGAGGAGACATTTCAGATGCTGAAGGAGGCTGAGGACATTAATTTGCTCCTGCTGTCTATTGACAGGTGTACATTGAAAGTGAAGGAGGCTGAGGACAAAGCCTCGGTTGGTGTCAATTATCACGAGCAGTGGAGACATTTCAGGTGCTGAAGGTTTAGGGGTTGAGGTTGAAGGCATACATTTTCTACTGGTCTCAGTAATTAGTTGCAGTGGAGACATTCAGCTGTAGACGGAGGCTGAGGATATTAATTATCTGCTGCTGTCCATAATCAGGTGCACGTTTCTGGTGCAGTGGAGACTTATTCAGTTGCTGAAGGAGGCTGAGGACATTACGTTTCGACTGCTGGACTGCAGTGGCAAAAGAAATCTTCACTAGGACTAAAATACCAAGTCCTACATTTCTCCGATTTCCCACATTTAATTTACAGTGTCCTGGTTATCAGCACAATAAAATGTTCATGCATTAAATGAAATGTAATGTACTTGTTTTCAGTTGAGCACTGAAGTGTCATCAGTGCCTTTCATCCAAGCACATGTAACAACCACCTGACTCAAACCACTGGAGCAAACCTGTTTATCTTAACCAACGTTTAGGTCTTGACTGGTATAAATATGTTGATCCCACAGTGATCGTGGTCACATGTCAACAGTTTGATATCAAGACCTTTCCTTGATTTTCACTATATTTTTTTCTTCCCTAACCTTTTGCCTAACCTCAAGTAATCCTCAATTTAATCTTTAAATCTATTTACTCATTTCTGTTTTCATTCTTTGTTTTGTTTCTACGTGTTTCTGTCTCTTTCTATGTCTTGTCACACCTTGTGCTGTGTTACTGCACGGTGACAGAGCTGTCGCACACGGTGCCTGCTCACAGTGTCGGCAAGGTCAAGTAATCGTGGCTGTCCCTGCCTTAGGTTGTCCCAGAGTGTTCAGGGGGATCTTACCCGTCATTGGAGAATCAGTCTTCCATACTTGACCCTTTTCTAATGAGTGATATGAGTTTAGTGATATGACTCTATTTTGCCTCAGTTAAACTGACTTAACTGATCTGTAACTGTAGGACCAGGACAACTATTTCTTGTTTTGTCCTCCTATGTCCTGTCCTGTTATCGCACCGTTACAGCACTGTCTGTTTTGTTTTGCTTCAGTTAGGTTGGTTTACATCACAAGTAACTTTCAACCAACCCAACTAACTTCTCCCTATCGAGCATCGAGTATCCATGTATGTATATTTTTAAGTTCTTGTGTCTCCTGTGCTGTGTTACTGTACAGTGACGGACTTGTCGCACACTGTGCCTGCTCACAGTGTCGACAAGGTCAAGTAATCGTGGCTGTCCCTGCCTTAGGTTGTCCCAAAGTATTCAGGGGGATCTTACCCGTCGTTGGTGAATCAGCCTTCCATACTTGACCTTTTAATTTTTGAGTCATATCACTGTTTTGTTTTGCCTCAGTTATGCCTTTTTTCAGTTAACATCTATTTGTTTCTCTTTTCTCTTGCTGTGTTAATGCACGGTGACGTTGTTCTCTGTTTTCTTTTACATCATTTAAGTTAGTTTACATTATGTTTATGTTCAACATCTAGCTTAAGGCTGAAGGCTTGTCGTACACGGTGCCTGCTCAGAGTGTGCGACGGTCAAATAATCGTGACTGTCCCTGTCTTAGGTTGTCCCAAAGTTTTCAGGGGGATCTTACCCGTCATTGGTGAAGCAGCCTTCCATACTTGACCCTTTCTTATGAGGCATATCACTCTATTTTGTTTTGTATCAGTTCGGTCATTTTACACGAGGTTGGCAAAGGTTAGGTTAGCCTTGTATTTACTAAGTCAAGGTTTGGTTAAGTTAATGCAAAAGCTGTTTGACTATCCAGTCGTTCAATTAATTGGTGTTGCATAAACATTCTGCTCTACTTTACATCTTACATGCAGTCTCAGTTATCCCTCTCCGTATGTTTCTAGCTGCTCCCTCTTTAACATGACATGTACTGAAGTGCATTTTGTGCACATCAGAATATTGACAGCATAACAGTGTATAAGTTGCAGCCTACCTCTGACCTCGTCCTCGCTGAATGGCTCCACTTACAGCAACTCCTGCTCCACCATGTGTTGAGCTTTGAAAGCCAGCCGACATTTGAAACTTCTTTTTCCTGCTTTGCTCTGTCCTTCCTCTCCCCTTTCCTTCTTTCTTTTAACTCTTCTGTCTCTCTCGCTCCTTCTTCTTCTCCTCCCTCTGCTAGCTTTCTGACTCGTTTGTCTCTTGCGTCTCTCTTCTGCCTTTTCCTCTCTCCACTTGTCTCTTGTTTTACGCCTGGACAGCAGACTGTTTCTCCTCCTGATCATCCACCTTCCCTTACCGGTCTGTTGTACAGGAGTGGGCCAGCAGAAAGTAGCAATTCCTCTTGCTACTTTCTTCTAATTCTTCACATCCATCATGTTCTCTTCGTTCCTCATTCTTTGCTGTTCCTCCTTCATCCTGGCCCACTCCTGCAAAGGACTCTGCCTTCTCTTTGTAGTTCTAGACAATGGACATGACCATTGTCATTGTCTCTTCCAGGTCCTTTTCTTCCTCCTCATTACCTCTGTTGTGCACCTTGCAGGTGTGTCAGTCCTTGGTTTGGATATCATTGTGTGAGCGCACTTGCAACTCAAAAGATCTACCCCCTGCTTATTGGGAATGTAACCTGCTAAAGTTATTTAGCTAAGAGAGCATGTGCACTCCTCCAACACGATACAGTACAGAATAAGTGCTAAGTTTCAGTCATATTCAGCAAATTAACGTGAAATAATCACAGATTCACAGATCACAGAGCAATGACTGCAAAGCTTTCACCTCACATGAAAGTTCCTGTAAAGAAAAACGTTGCATGCAGTCTATTTTGCACATGTGCAGCAAGTGAGGCAAAGTTTAAAGACAACATTTTGAGAGTATAGTTGCAGATGCGTCTCCTGCTTATTGGAAATGTAATCTAACGAAAGTTATTTAGCTGAGACATGTACCCTTTTCTAACACAATGCAGTTCAGTAAAGTAACAGATTTTAAAGCAGCTGCAGGGCAGATTTAACTCTCCAAAGGTGATTTGGGAATAAGTTTCAGAGTTAAGTTGTTTCAGAGTAATATTCAACAGATTAACATGAAATAATCTTTCCTTCTCACTGTTTCTTTGAAAGAACTGAGAAAACACAGAGCAATGACTGCAAAGCTTTAGCCTCACATGAAAGTTCCTGTCCGGTAAAGAAAGATGCTGCATGCAGTCCTTTTTGCACATGTGCAGCGAGTGAGGCAAAGGTTAAAGACAACATTTTGAGAGTGCAGTTGCACCTCAACAGATGCACCTCCTTCTTATTTAAAATGTAATCTGTGAAAGTTACTTGCGTAAAAGACCGATGCAGGAAAAACAGGTGTGCTCCTTCTCCAAGACGATGCCGTCCAGAAAAAGTAGATTGAAGAATCGATTTGTCAAATCAGCTACAGGGCAGTCCTTCCTCTTCGAAGGTCATCCGGGTATGAGTGCTGATCTCTCTCTGTCTCTCTTATATGCAAATATCTTCGGAACACAGAACCATTCACATTCTACATGGAACTCTCAAATGGCTTTGGTTTCTCTGAAAGAAAAATGAATATGCAAATTAGCATGAAATCATTTTTCCTTCTCACACACAGAGCAATGACTGCAAAGCTTTCACCTCACGTGAAAGTTCCTGTCCTGTAAAGAAAGTTATGAAGTATTAACATTAATGATGCGCACTGACGTGAAGTTTAACACTATAAACACACTTTAGACAATATGAACTGTAACACAACAAACAACTCAGCTTACAACTCTATAAAGTATGAAGGAATAACATTTCAACATGTCAATAAAAATGTAGATAAATGTATAACACCTGCTGAACAGATCTAATCTTTATAAATCCCCCTGATAAATGTAAGGTGGGAGTAGTTACCGACATTATTATTCACCATAACAGCCGTTAGGCCCCTCCATCACACTAACTAACGTTAAAACAAGCTAACGCTATTTATTGATTATCAAACCACGTCAGGCTCAAAGTTACTACAACAGACAAATAATTTTTAATGACATTATCTATTAACTTTGTCGTGTTTTTTCCCTCCTCTTCTTCTCTTTTCTTCCGTCTCCGGACACTGACCGCAGAGTTTTGGTCATTTTTCACATTATTATTGTCAAAAATAACTGACCTTCCCGCCAGAGAGCAGGTACAGTCTAATCAGTCACTCCCCTCAGGAGGAGGGGGGGCTTAGGAAAGTATTATTGTTATTATTATTATTGTTATTATTAATATATCATATGGGAATGCTAAGCTATGAAGTATTAACATTAATGATGCGCACTGATGTGAAGTTTAACACTATAAACACACTTTAGACAATATGAACTGTAACACAACAAACAACTCAGTTTACAGCTCTAATGTATGAAGGAATAACATTTCAACATGTCAATAAAAATGTAGATAAATGTATAACACCTGCTGAATAGTCAGTTAGGTTGGTTTACATCACAAATGATTTTCAACCAACCCAACTAACTTCTCCCTATCGAGCATCGAGTTTCCATGTGTGTATATTTTGAAGTTCTCGTCTCTCCTGTGCTGTGTTACTGCACAGTGACAGAGTTGTCGCACACGGTGCCTGCTCACAGTTTGGGCAAGGTCAAGTAATCGTGGCTGTCCCTGTCTTAGGTTGTCCCAAAGTGTTCAGGGTGATCTTACCCGTCATTGGTGAAGCAGCCTTCCATACTTGACCCTTTCTTATGAGGCATATCACTCTATTTTGTTTTGCATCAGTTTGGTCATTTTACATGAGGTTGGCAAAGGTTAGGTTAGCCTTGTATTTACTTGGTTTGGATATCATTGTGTGAGCACAGTTGCAACTCAAAAGATCGACCTCCTGCTTATTGGGAATGTAACCTGCTAAAGTTATTTAGCTAAGAGAGCATGTGCACTCCTCCAACATGATACAGTACAGAATAAGTGCTACGTTTCAGTCATATTCAGCAAATTAACATGAAATAAGTTGCAGTTGCAGATGCGTCTCCTGCTTATTGGAAATGTAATCTGTGAGAGTTATTTAGCTGAGAGACACATGTACCCTTTTCCAACACAATGCAGTTCAGTAAAGTAACAGATTTTAAAGCAGCCGCAGGGCAGATTTAACTCTCCAAAGGTGATTTGGGAATAAGTTTCAGAGTTAAGTTGTTTCAGAGTAATATTCAACAGATTAACATGAAATAATCTTTCCTTCTCACTGTTTCTTTGAAAGAACTGAGAAAACACAGAGCGATCACTGCACATACACATGTGCAGCGAGTGAGGCAAAGGTTAAAGACAACATTTTGAGATTGCAGTTGCACCTCAACAGATGCACCTCCTTCTTATTTAAAATGTAATCTGTAAAGTTACTTACCTAAAAGACTGATGCAGGAAAAACAGGTGTGCTCCTTCTCCAAGACGATGCAGTTAAGAAAAAGTAGATTGAAGAATCGATTTGTTAAATCAGCTACAGGGCAGTCCTTCCTCTTCGACGGTCATCCGGGTATGAGTGCTGATCTCTCTCTGTCTCTATGCAAATATCTTCGGAACACAGAACCATTCACATTCTACATGGAACTCTCAAATAGCTTTGGTTTCTCTGAAAGAAAAATGAATATGCAAATTAGCATGAAATCATTTTTCCTTCTCACACCTCACGTGAAAGTTCCTGTCCTGTAAAGAAAGCAGTGAAATGCTGATTATCGCAGTATAATATATCATATGGGAATGCTAAGTTATGAAGTATTAACATTAATGATGCGCACTGATGTGAAGTTTAACACTGTAAACACACTTTAGACAATATGAACTGTAACACAACAAACAGCTCAGCTTACAACTCTATAAAGTATGAAGGAATAACATTTCAACATGTCAATAAAAATGTAGATAAATGTATAACACCTGCTGAACAGATCTAATCTTTATTGATCTCCCTGATAAATGTAAGGTGGGAGTAGTTACCGACATTATTATTCACCATAACAGCCGTTAGGCCCCTCCATCACACTAACTGACGTTAAAACAAGCTAACGCTATTTATCGATCGCCAAAGTTACTACAACAGACAAATAATTTTTAATGACATTATATATTGACTTTATCGTGTTTTTTTCCTCCTCTTCTTCTCTTTTCTTCCGTCTCCGGACACTGACCGCAGAGTTTTGGTCATTTTTCAGATTATTATTTTCAAAAATAACTGACCTTCCCGCCAGAGAGCAGGTACAGTCTAATCAGTCAGAGGAGGGGGCTTAGGAAAGTATTATTGTTATTATTATTATTGTTATTATTAAATATGCAGTTAAATTAATGTGGGCTTATTATTTTCATATTAAGAAATAATAGCACCAACTAGTTTTAGTGTAAGAATACTGAAAG
>JAAROE010000026.1:0-19304 GCA_036365135.1 Miichthys miiuy | reverse complement strand
ACCTGCATTCCTTCTGCTGAGATGAAAAATGCTGAAACACACACACCCGAACAGTTACATTGCACAATGTACTTTCGACACGAGCACGGACCAGACAAAGAATATCATGACAAATTCTTTAAAGAGCCCAGCTGTAAAGTAACTCTCACTGAACTATACTGGGACAAAAAAGGAAATTGTGCTTGCATGGTGAGCCTCCAGAAACCAAAAATCAAACTGTTTAGGGGGGGGGTCTCACACCACACATTTCGTGTTCAAAAACGATCTAATCACAGTGGAGAGATTTGGGTGGGTTTATCTCAAAAATAAAAAGATCAAACTGTGAATGGAAAGAAGTGAGGGGGAAAGTGCTATTCGCACCTAAATTAAACGTGTATTGCACCCATTTGAACTGGGTCACACAAGCAGTCAAGGCTACACCTCAGTGGAGAAACTAGCCTAGACTCTATCACCGATTGATACACTTTAACTGCTGAAGAAGAGTTAGAGCTAACCAATCTACCTCAGGAGTTGTGGTCCAAGGGGTCAGCTGATGTGGGACTCATTAAGGGGGTACAACCAGTTAAAATAACTCCAAAAGGCTCTTACAGGCCGTTTTAGAGACGGTATCCACTTAAACCAGAAGCTGAAGAAGGAATAGCACCAATAATACAGGATTTACTGAGTGCAGGGGTTATTAGAGAGTGTCCAAATGCAGCATGCAATAGTCCTTTGTTCCCTGTAGCCGCCCCATCGACAGGATGGAGGATGGTACAGGATTTACAAGCAGTAAACAAAGCAGCAATACCACGTGCTCCCTTGTTCCAGACACACACTCTGCTAAATAAACTAAATCCAAAAGCTAAATATTTTACAGTGGTAGATTTAGCTAATGCATTTTTCTCTATACCACTTCACCAGGAAGATCAATTTTGGTTTGCATTTCAGTATAGAGGTAAAAAGTATACATTCACAAGACTCCCACAAGGATATTGTGAAAGTCCGACCATCGTTTCAATGGCAATGACATCTAACTTAGCACACTTTACTCCCCCGAGAGGAAGCCAGCTATTATTGTACGTTGATGATATTTTGCTAGCCTCAGAAAATGAACAGGATTGCAAAAATGACACTGTTGCTCTATTAAAATACTTAGCAGAACAGGGCCACAAAGTAAGCAAAAATTGCAACTATGGAAAGAAGTAGTGAAATATCTAGGTTTCAATATCTTTCTTGAAGGTAAACACCTAGATGAAAATAGAAAAACTGCAATATTACATGCACCCAAACCACAGACAAAGAAACAAATGATGTCTTTTTTGGGAATGACTAACTTCTGTAGAGCATGGATTGCAAATTATGCTGAAGTAACACATCCACTTCAAATGCTTATCTATGATCAACCCATGGCAGCCAATGAAGTGATCACATGGACTCCGGAGGGAGAACATGCGTTTGTACAAGTAAAACAACTACTAGTGAGTTCAGGAGTTTTAGCACTCCCAGATTATAAGAAACCGTTTATACAAATGTGTGATGCTAGAAGTGGATTTATGACCAGTGTGCTAACCCAGCCTTTTTTGGAGAAAACTTAGACACGTAGCATACTATTCGCAAATTAGATCCAATAGCCAGAGCAATGCGCAGTGTCTGCAAGCTGTACAGGCCGCAGCCTTAGCAATACAGAGTTTAGCTACAATTGTCTTGTTTCATCCATTAACACTGAAGGTGTCACATGCTGTAGACGCTCTACTGACACAGTCAAAAATAGCCTTCATGTCTCCAGCTTGACATCGCAAATGTTTGACTATCCTACTCTCAGCCTCATCTAACTATTGAAAGGAGTACAATTTTAAATCCAGCAACACTACTACCAAATGAAACAGAAGGCGCTAAACATGATTGTGTAGCTGAAACAACAGAAAAAGTGTTGCCAAGAGCGGATTTAACTGACGTGGCATTACAAAATCCGGATGTAGTGATGTTTGTAGATGGATCATGCAAAAAGAACCCAGATGGGACTAACAGTAGTGGATATGCAGTGGTAACTATAGACAAAGTGTTAAAATCTAGAGCACTTGCACCCCACCTCTCAGCTCAAGCAGCAGAACTGATTGCACTAACTGAAGCATGCAAATTAGGAGCAGGAAAGAGAATAACTGTCTGTACTGACAGTGCATATGCTTTTAATACCTTACATGTTTTTGCACAACAGTGGAAAAATAGAGGTATGATTACATCCATAGGTAAATCGATTTTGCATACAAATCTGATTTTAGCCTTATTAAAAGCTGTACAATTGCCACTTCAGATAGCAGTATGTAAGTGTGCAGCCCACACGACAGGAACAGACTTGGATGGATTCCAAAATTACACAAAAAAAAATTGTGTATCATGTCTAGTGTGTGGAAAACAGAATGTCCAAGGCAGATTAAGACCAAGACCAGGTAAAATGCCTAATGCTCAATATCCATTTCATACGATATGAATGGATTTCATTGAATTAAATAAATGTGAAAATAAAAAGTATTGTCTAGTGATCATAGACTTATACTCAAAATGGATTGACGTTATTCCAACCACACAAAATGATGCAATAACAGTAGCTAAAGCTTTAGCAACACATATTGCACCAAGATTTGGATTTCCAGAAATCATATATAGTGATAATGGACATTTCAGAAATGATGTAATTGCTAAACTGAGTGAACTGTTTTCCATTAAAACGAAATATCATTGTTCTTATCATCCACAATCAGCAGGACTAGTGGAAAGAGCAAATGGTACAATCAAGGCTAAACTTAGGAAAGCCATGGACGAGACAGGAAAAGGATGGGTAACCTGTTTGCCAGCAGTAATGCTGAGTCTTCACATACAACCTAATAATACAGGACTGTCACCTTTTGAAATTTTGTATGGTAGACCTTACAGAGTACCTTTGATTAACTTCAAGGGAGATGACACAGAATGGACAGAAACAATTGTAGATTATATGAGCAAAATGTTGAAAACAAAAAATCTGTGTCTACAGTTCTCTCACCCACAGAGCCGGTCCTCGACCAAGAGACACCTGTAAAACCAGGAGATTGGTTATTTACCAAAACGCTTAAACGGAGGAATTGGAGTTCTCCGAGGTGGGAGGGTCCATTTCAAGTGCTACTCTCAACACCCACAGCAGTACGCATAGCTGAGAGAACAACGTGGATACACCTGACACATTGCAAACGAGCACCGATACCTACAGATAAGTAATAAATAAAACAGCTACTTACACCTTAGGTAGGAATTGCAATTCTTGGTCACATGTGGATTTGTTGTATTCCATGTATGAGAGAATTGATACAAAGATTGATTACTACCGCACTAACAAAATAACAATTGTTCTATTAGCCTGTCTCCGCAGTTGATGAGTTCGAGGGGCATGAGGTGACTGAAGGACAGGGTGTGATTAGATACGGGAATGAGTATGAAGAATGTGTCCAGCTCGAGCAAGTAGAAGAGTCAATCTACGCGCTCATGAGAGGGGAAGCACCTGCTGAAAATGACACACTTGTTTAGTCTTTATTCCACAGCACAATGAAGAACCTATAGAAAATCTGAAAGGAAGTTATAGTGTTCTGATGTAATGTATGCTTAAGAGAAAAAGACTGAGGGCAAATTGTGTATACATTTAAAGGTTTTTGTTTTTTTTCTCGTTTTAGGGACAGCAAGAAACTTGTACAAGAATAATAAATTCAACTTAAACTTTGATACTTTGAATCCAGTCTTCCTTATTCAAGGGTTTTTCTCAGACGCGCTGCTGTCTCTTCATGAGAGAGAGTTGTGAAGGGACCAGGTCAGTGTTCGTGATCTGCACCCCCAGGAATTTGGTGCTGCTGACCAGCTCCACTGCGGCGTCATTGATGAGGAGGGGGGTGTGACATAGCTGATTTTTCCTGAAGTCAACGACAATCTCTTGTTTTGTTGATATTCAGGATTAGATTGTTCATGTCACACTAGTCCACCAGGTGTTTCACCTACTCTCTGTAGGCCAGTTCGTTGTTTTTCCTGATGAGGCCCACCACTGCCGTGTCGTCTGCATACTTAATGATGTGGTTTGTGCTGAACCTGGCACGGCAGTCATGGGTCATCAGGGAAAAGAGCAGTGGGCTCAGGACACAGCCCTGGGGGGAGCCAGTGCTGAGGGAGATGATGCTGGAGGTGTTTCTGCCAACCCGCACAGACTGGGGTTTGGAGATGATGTGGTCCTTCACCAGCCTCTCGAAGTACTTCATCATGATGGGAGTGAGTGCGACAGGTCGGTAATTGTTGAGGGATGAGATTGTGGGTTTTTTGGGCACTGGTATGATGGTGGCAGTCTTGAAACAGGATGGGATGACAGCATGGGTCAGTGAGGTGCTGAATAGGTCCATGAGGACGTGAGCCAGCTGGTCAGCACAGTCTTTGAGCACCTGTCCTGGTATATTATCAAGGCCCTGCCTTTCGCGTTGACTATGTGTATTTAATCCATGTTCGTCAATGTATTAACCACAACACTGTTTTGAACACTTGTCTTTCCTGACCTGCTTTCTGCCATCTTTCTCTGAAGTATGTCCATTCAAGAAAAAAGCTTGTCTACTGTTACATAATTAAATGTTTTGTTGAATACCATTGGTCGTCTTATGCATACATACTGTAAATGCATTCTGTGTTATATGAGTAGTCCTTCCCTCCAAAATAAAACAGAAAACTGATTAAGGCTGTCTCTCCCAGAAAAAATGCTAACATTAAAAAACAATCAAGTTTATTTGTCACATGTAATCATCTAAGGTATAATTACAGTGAAATGCATTAAAATAGTTTAAATAGTAACAGCAATAATTATAAAGCAAGTATATGGCTCGATCTTTAACTGTGTCTTTGGAACAGAAGTGTGTTGTACTAGTATTATTGGCACGATAGTGATGCGCAGCGCCTCTGTAAGCGTCGATAAAATTAGGGGGGGGGGGGCACTCTTAGTCTGAGCTTACGTTCACTTCTCACAATAGAGTCAATAGACTCAGCTCAGGACATGCTTCTGGTCTCCTAAAGGGAGGAGTAGCTAAACCCGCACGACACAGAAACAGGAAGTCCCTCTTTAATGAGGCATCTCTTTCATTAACCTCAGTGAAGTTAGTTTTAAGTTGGATATTCGACAGACATTCGAGACTCCGAGCAAGCCACTCCAACATTTCAAGTGCGCCCGTATTGCAGACTTTACAGTAAACACACGGAGATAGAAGACGGCTACAGTGTGTACCAACTTCCTGTTTTCTAAAAATGTGGGATATTTAAAGCAGAGATACTGTGTTTAAAGCTACTGAGAAGCTATTGAGCTATGTAAAAACAAGAGGTGTATCTCATGCAGCCAGTGTAGTAACATGATCCAACACAGATTTTGAGTCAATTGATCACTTGACCGGGAAGCTATTGAGCTAAAATGCTAATATTTACATATAAAAATTAGTTTAAAAAAATGTAGAGATTTCAATTTTTTAAATGACAGGTGTATCTCATCCAGCATCCGACATGAGGACCATTAAATGTTAATAAAAATACATGTGTATCTTAACCAGTCACTGGACTAATATGTTTTTTGAGTCATTAGGTCACATGAACTGGAAGGTGTGTAATGGGAAATGTCTACACATTTATAGGACTTGTAATGACTGTCCAGAGGATAAGATAAGATAAGATAAGAGGAACTTCATTTTTCCCAAAGGGAAATTCAGTTAAATCAGTGAGCTCATCTATTTATCAAAGAGTTAAACAGTGGGTAAGAAAGATCTTGTATATATCTCTGTCATGCAATGAAGAGAGAGTGTGTATATCTCCACCACTTCCTCTAGAGGGTCCATCCCTACTCCGATCACAGAGCCAGCATTCTTAACAGGCTTATCGAGCCTCCTTGCCTGTTTTTTTTTTCAACCCTTCCTCCCCAGCAGGCTGCAGCATAAAATAAAAAACTTGCCACCACAGACTGATAAAACATCTTACTACAGATGTTTAGAGATCTGAGCTTCTTCAAGAACAAGAGGCAGCTCTGCCACTTTTTGTAGAGTGCCTCTGTGCCTCTGCAGGTTTGCTTTTAACTCACAAAACTTCTGTCATAGTGAAGGAGGCAGGGGAAATTAAGTAAGGGACCAGTCCAACTTGTTATCCAGGGCACACATTTATCAAGCTTCTCAGAAATACTCTTAAGAATGCTATTGAGAATTGACTCAAGAGTAAAAAAAAATCTTGGCTCAAAGCTGTGCTTAAAAGTTAGTTATCAAGCATCACAGTCTCACTTTAAGCGAAGCGTAGGACTAAATTCTGTGAAAAGTGTCAGTCTCAGAGTTGATTTCCGACATTTTACTGTGCAGCAAAGGGAATCCTGGATGATGTATTTAGAAAACTCCAGGCAAGGATCAATCACTGTAAAGGATTTCTTATATATGAATATTTTCAGAGAGAAATTGTGTAATATGTTTCCTTTCTTCAACCAATTCTACGCGTTGCAGTGTTTTTGTCCTCTCTTTTCTTTTAGAATTCATGGCTGTAATCACATAAAATTTTGGCTTTATATATGTATATAAGTATATAAGTACGTACTTAACCATGCACCAGTTTCAAATTTGTCATAAAGAAATGGTCACAACAAATATGAAACTGCTTGTCTTTAATTTACTATATGAATATAATGGATTATTTCAAACATTCTTCATTAAAAAGACTTTATTCTTTATTGTGTTGAATGTGAACTTATCTTAAGAGTTTCACAATTTATTTGGACATCTCTCTGAGAATATTCAAATATAAGAATGAATGCATGAGATACACCTCTTTTAAATTTGAAATCTGTTCATAATTTTTATTAATTTTTATATGTAAATATTAGCATTTTAGCTCAATAATTTTAAACACATTGTCGCTGCTTTAAATATCCCACATTTTTTTTTAGAAAACAGGAAGTCTGTACACTTCTTAAAAAAAAAATTATTAGAACTTTGTTTCACAAACAAAGGTAGCATACAAATCATTACAAAAGCATTTCACATGTATATTCTACACCAGGGGGAGAAAGAGCTTACACTAGTATATTAAAATGTTCACAAATATTAACCGTTTAAATCGCTTTTGTGTTGAGAAAATTTAATGGAAACAATGTACTGCCTGAGCTCATTGTGAAAGGCAACAAAAGATGGTTTTCTTCCGAGTAAATTTACATTATGAATATGAAATTTCGCCATCAGTATGATGAGATTGATAATAAATGTTTCGTTTAATTTTTCTCTATTTTTGTTAAAGTCAAAGAGCCCAAAGAGTACAACCCAGGAAGTCGGTACACGCTGTAGCCGTCTTCTATCTCCGTGTGTTTACTGTAAAGTCTGCAATACTGGTGCACTTGAAATGTTGGAGTGGCTTTCTCGGAGTCGCACGGTATCCGGAGCGAAGAAGAGGTTTACTTGGAGCGAATGTCTGTCGAATATCCAACTTAAAACTAACTTCACTGCGGTCTTTCATTAACCGTCTCTGTGTGGACCATACGTCCACCCAGCCCCGTTCCGGTCATGAGACTGTTTCTTTTGGTGCATGCTGGGAAGTGTATTTCTTGGGTTGCTCATTTCCCATTTGTTTTCGACGACAGTAAGTCGGGATGAAACTCTACCTCCCAGAAACACTGCCGTTCTGTTCCTAAATTACTTCATTTCCAAATCGAACAAGACATAGAAATGTCAGACTTGTTACGTTTGTAGCAGACAGTTCCGGTCAGGTTCAGTTTGTAAAGAAACCCAATCTTCCATTACAACTGAAGCTTATTTGTAGCAAGTGGCTTCAAGTGTACTGGAGGATTAGAGAATTTTTCAGCCTTAGTACCGAAGTAGCTGTTGGTAGCTAGTTCTAAGTTAGCTAACAGAAATGGAAGCGAGTTCTCTTGCCTCCTTTCATCCATGGGAACCCCACTAATGTTTGCTAACTCAAAGTTATACAATAACCTCGGTATCACCGAATAATCCTGTCTGTTAGCTAGGAGCCATATCTTCAGAAAAAACAAGCAATGGAAGAAGTTGACAACATTTTGATTCATGCCCTCAAACAAGTCGGCACGTAAGTATCAAAAGAGTGTTGAGTTAAATAACTCCTGTTTATTATGCTAACTTATTAACATGACGTGTAAACTGACTAACGTGAAGTTTGGCGAAACCATCCATGTAACCAGTGAACGTCAGCCCATCATATGATCGCAGAAGTATGTGAGCTGTTTAAGGCACAGTTGTGAAATTGAATTGCCTAAGCCTCAACTCTACAAACTGTGTATCGTTAACTGATAACATCTAGAGCCCGACCGATATTGAATGATTGGGAGTAAACAAATCCGATATTGATACACCGGACGGTATTCTTATTAACTATACAGTGGGTCCAGTGCCGGCCCTAGGCTTTTGGTGGCCCTAAACAAGATTTTGTTTGTGGCCCCGAACCACTCAGTGCAATTAACAAATCAAACGCACACATAAGCAACCATTCTGACATAAAATAATGGAGTAAGCACAGGTGTTGCCAGTAATACTAATTAAGATTATTAAACTAGAATAGGGCTGCAACGATTCCTCAAGTAGGCTGCCTCGAGTAACTCGATTACAAAAAATGATAGAGGAATTTTCTCTGCCTCGAAGCCTCGTTTAATTAAATTTAAAGCTCACGTTTCGCACGGATTCTTTTTAGTGTGACACAACATGCTTACGTTACAGGCTATGCGTCCCCTGCAAAGCGGAAGAAGACGGAAGTGGGCTTTTATAACGTGTGGACAGTGTTGATGTATAGAATGGCAGACGCCGGGACCGAAAACAGCAAAAATGAGCAAACGCAGCAAAGCGAAAGTAATAAGAATAATAATTTTATACAATTACTCGATTAATCGCTAGAATATTTGACAGAATACTTGATTACCAAAATATGCGTAAACTAGAAAGCCAGTCTAGAAATAGAAGAGAGGGAAAGAGTTCTTAGATTAACTATTTTGTTTGAATTTGTCCGTTTTTTCCTCATAACTCACTTGCCAGAGAAGAGGGAGAGACGCTATACTGCTGCCATAAGAATGAAGCTGTTTTCACTAATATATTCCAAGTCCAAACTGGAGTTGTTGCACACATGTAGCACACAACAGGAGGTTCTCTGTGTCAGACGTGTTCTTACATGTTGGGAAAAACTGAGTCTCAAAATGACCACAAACCTACCAGATAGAAACCGAAGGTGTCAACTTTACATGACTGAGCAGCAGCGTGGGAATAAATTGGCAATACAGTTCAATAGAAGTTGTTTCTCTAAACCTTGAGTGGGTCAGAGAAGAACACTGGTCAAGATGCACCTATTTTGTATTTGTTTCAAATGTAATGCTTTTTCACTTAAAATATTATTAGCTGAACTATTGTGAATAAAAATGAAAAGTTGAATCTTTGAACAATATACAAAAATCCAAGAATATATTAGTATTTGGTATTTTCCTGTTTCACTTGAATGAACATATGCGTTTGAGCTGGCATGGACTTAACAGTCTCATGTTATCCCTACATGGGGCCAATTTAGACCAAATCAGGTGCTGCGGCAAAAATGCAGTTTTCCCCATGCATTTGAATTGGCTAGTGTAAAGCTGTTTTACTATGGTAGCTGATGATTGCTATGGTAACCAAGGTCAGAGACTGGAGCTGTATCACTCCATAGACACAACAGGTACATAATGCAGGAGCCTCTACAGCACAGGTCACTAATAGGCGGACTGTGGTCCGGGGGAAGGTTGACACCGAAAACCGGCCTTTAATCCAGAAGATTGCAGCCAAGTCAACCTTGTTGTTGTTGTTGTTGTTGTTACGATCAATGTAGTGATTGCTGTCTGCTGAGCTACAGCTCATTCTGCCGGATGAATTGGAAGAGATGCGCTGATGCTTACCTTTTAGTCTGCTACGTTACTGACAAAAACTAGGAGAAGTAACTAGCTACCCCACTAACACAGCAAACCGAATAATAAGCATGTATGACATGACAGTTGTGGTTGCGGTTATATCTGTACTGAATATTATATTTATTAACTTCCCAGCAATATATTTCACAAACTAGATACAACTTACAGTCATATATGCAGCACTGTGTGATCAGCTGTGATGTGTACTCTGCCACATCTGCTGCAGACAGACAGTATTGTAAAGAAGCCCTCATTTGTTTTTTTTAAAGAATGGTCAAATAGTCCCCAGTGAATATGGTGTAGTATTTTTGAATGAAATGCCCATTCTTATTAATAATAATTGATTTTTGACCCACAGAGTGGTGAGTGAGGAGACTGACAGTGTGAAACTGTTCAGCAGTGAGCTGATAGTGGAGGCTGTGGTCAGGTGTATCTGTGTGATTGATCCTGGCCTGGGAAGTGCATTGCCCACTTCCCTTCCTCCAGGTATGTCTGCTCGCTTCAGAGGGCATGAGCCTGGCACAGGCCTGTCAGGTAAGAATTACCTCTTTGAATTATGACCCACACTTATTTAGGATTAATGGACTGGTCACCCTATTCAGTATTTGAAGTAAAAATAAAGAACAATCATTAACAGTGTATTTTCTGTACAATGGATGGTTAACAAATAGAAACATTTGTTTCTTATTATCTGTTGACAACTGAGCAAAACTACATCCACAGAGGACGACCATGATATGTGGTTAGTCCTTAAATAAGACACTAAGTAGACCTTGAGTCAGGATTTTTTTTTTTATCATTCAGTGAAATGTTAAAATATAGTTTTTCGTCAATTTTTTTGATCTTGTGTTCATTTGTGCATGCAGACATTCACTAGCAAGTAGCTCTAGGTAATTAACAATACATTTTCAAAACACAAATAGTTGTGGGCAAAATTCAGATGTGAGTCCATTAAAACATGTTCTGTGTAGTTTCCACCTGTAGTATTCCTAATATGTAAGACTGTTGGTTTCCAGGACATTGGTTATAAAGGAGACATAGGCTACCAGACGTTTCTGTACAGCAACGAGCCAGAGATCCGCTCCCTGCTCATGTTCCTGGTGGAAAAGCTGCCCAGAGAACGTGCAGAGGTCTCAGACCAGCCAACAGGTACAGAAAATGTTATTCACACAGTGTCTTATTGCTACCCCTCAGGCCAAATGAAAGAAATATTGTACTGTTGCATTGTACATGTGTTATTGTGCCGTAAGATATTATAATCCTGATTAGGCTTTTCAAAAGTATTGATGCTTTGATACTTTTTCGATACAGCACGTTTAAAACAATGTGATCTCTATTAGTTATACATGAGATGGCCGAAAGTCTAAGATTTCTAAAACAATGCCATCTATAATTGATTAATTAGCAAACAATTTGTTCAATTTAAAATAGTGTAAAATAGAACAGTAATAAGAATAAAAGTCTGACTGGAGACTTCAATAAAGTTAGTCAAAGGCAGGCTTGAGGTTGCCAAGCAACCAGGGTCAGCTGCAGTTCAGAGCAGTTAACTGCAGGTTTGCTCTGTCTGTGTGTGAGTGACTGCTGAGAGACACAGAAAATCTCAAAATGAACTCCCTCGAACTAGTGGCCACTAATGCCAAACGGTAGGTCGTATCAAAATGCCGATGAATGTGAGCATCCTCATCTTGTCAACCATGTGAATGCCGAATGCAGTATGTTTTGTACAGGCAGGATGTAAAGCCAGGCATACACTGTACGATTTTTGAAAATCTTGTCGTTGATACCATCACACACTGTACGAGTAATCGCTCACGATGTACGCCAAAGCTCACGATTTATGTACTCACACTGTATGGTCCGATCATCGAACACGACCAGAGAGCTCACACTGTGCGGTGAAAACTGCCCGCGGCCCCTGCTGACTGTCCTGTCTATTGACAGCTGTCAATAAAGATTTATTAGAAAGCTCCGCCGGTTTAAAACTAGCTTTAAAATCAGAACAGAAGAAAACGTACCAGGCAGCTGAAGGATAGTGGCTATCTCCTGCCAAAGTTTCCACGTTGGTGGTGGTCGTCGTAACTGTAGGAGGAAACGTTGTACAAGCACTCATGTTGTTGCCACAGCTCTATCAATCTCGCTCCATATTTTCATGCCACCGACGATCGCCATGATGACTATCACTTTGCGCAGGCGCACTGAGGAGAAATGCTCCGGTCGGCTCGGGGCTCTGCTTCCACTGTGCGAAAGAATTTGTCGGCCGACCAAAATTTCTGACATGTCAGAAATTCATCCGACCGCCCAACGGTGGTTCGGGAACAGATAATCGGCCTCGTTACCCCCTGTACACTGTACGGAAAAAGCCAGACAAACGGGAAATCGGGCCGTGCGTCGCCAGGTCGTGCGTCTCAAAAATCGGGTCAAAAACAGGCTAAAATCGTACAGTGTATGCCCGGCTTAAGACTTTGAGGACTGTGAACTTCAGTCTGTTAAAAATTGGTAAGCATTGTCAAACAGTCAACTGGTTGTTAATAGTACTACCAATTGGATTTTGAACAGCAGATCCTTTCTTAGCTATTATGGTCTGTTAAGCATATTACAGTCCCACCAGGATTTCACGCTTTTTTTTTGTGATTTTTCGATCAAAATGACTGATTTTATGCGGCATTTTCTCATTTTTGCAAAGAATTTTTGCTCCTTTTTGTTGTTTTCTTTACTTTTAAACGGCATCAAAAAGTCTAAACAGGCTTAATAAGACAAAAACAAGGCAGACAGATTGAGAAACACTGTTTCCTTTTTATTTTCTGTAAGAATCTTAACATTAGTACTGGAGTGTAAAAACACATTTACCCCAGTACTGAGTGAGGCGAGATAATTAACCAAAACAAACAATCAAAATGGTTAGCAGTCACCCATATGCACAATGCACAAATGATTCCAACGATCAATGATATAATCTGTACGTACTGTATAGTTGACTTTCAGCGATGGTCGAGGACTTTGTTACACGGGCTACAAAATAGTTTTTCTCTGCTTGCATGTAAAATTGCCAGATATTGTTTTGCTCGGTCGTTTGCCGATATATATATATATATATGACGGCAGGTGGCACTTCTTAGTAGTCGCCATCACTAACTAACATTCCCACGGCTGTGTGTGTGTGTGTGTGTGTGTGTGTGTGTGTGTGTGTGTGTGTGTGTGTGTGTGTGTGTGTGTGTGTGTGTGTGTGTCAAACGGGTGGTGTGGAAGACATCTATGGCAGAGCCGTTTATTTGATCTATGGTGGAAAACACGTGTCGTGGGAAGGCGGCATGTTTGGTTATTTTGCAATAATTGTGCGACATAGTAGGAAATATGTCCTCGCAAAATATGCAGCATATTGCTGATTACTGGTAAACCACGCGATTGCAAAATCGCAAAAACTGGAGAGACTGATATTAGTTCCTGTGTAATTATATATTAATGGAGCTTAAGGTTATTTCATGTGACCGTTATCAGTCAGTCACATGTAAGAATTTAGCAATCAATAGCATTCATTGATAGCAATCAAGCATTTCTATAAAAATAAAATTAATTAATAATTAATAAAATATTGTACCGTGATAGAAACAGATTAAGAAACAGGTTTCAGACTCCCTATTTTTGTATGTCACATGACATGACAGACTATGCATCGGTCTCGCTCCAGTTATAGCTTGTTGTGTCTTCATTTCACTGACTTTCTGACTTCCAGGAACAAGAATGTAAACAAACAATGACTGTGTGTATGATACTACACTGTACTTTGTTCAGAAAAGCCTAAAAGAAAGAGCTGATATTGTCAAGTCCTAACCCACTAAAGTGAACCCCAAAATCTCAAAGGCTATGCCACTGGTATGAATGTGTGTGAATAATTAACTTCTATCTGATGAGCAGTTGGCACCTTGCATCTCAGCCAGTGCTGTCAGTGTATGAATGTATGTATGAATGTGATGTGTAGTGTAAAAGCGCCTTGAGTGGTCAGAAGACTGGAAAAGCACTATATAAATATAGTCTATTTACCATTTATCAAATTTGATTAGTCTAAGCTGTCTTTTCCTCCTGTAGGTAAATCAGTGGTCCTCCAGAGAGCCATCGCTGCTGTTATCAAAGCCCAGCTGGCTGTGCCTTGGCTGCCCTCAAACTGCAGATTGCCACTCCTCGATGAAACACAAGTAAGCTCCTTAAATAACATTTTCGGGTCTGCAAAAAGCTTTAATACATGGGGATGTCACAAATTGATCAGCAGAAATGGGAGAATGGGCAATCCAAGCATATTTAGACTGATTACATAAAGCCTGATCCATCTCCAAAAGTCTGTGTATTTACTGTCACGACCTGGATCTCACAAGCCATGACAAAAACAAGGAAAGACAAGATTGAAGGTGAAAATAAGTAAAGTAATTTATTGTTCAACAACCCAAGAAACCGAACTTAAACAAAACTAAACAAAGGAAAAGATGAGGTGTGTTTATCAGTAACATCAGTAGTGTGGGTGTGTGTATGCATGAGTACACACAAAACTCAAACACAGGTTTTAGGTCCAAATGATTATAAATGTATTTGGACACACAAAGAAAGTAGTCCATTCCAGAAAATCCCCAAAGTTCAGTCCATATTTCTCTTTTTCGGTGAATCAACAGCACAAACAATAACAGCAGTAACTCAGGTTTACCATATTTCTGGGCAGTTCAGTTCAACACAGTTAAATAAGGAAATAAACAGTTTAGTTCAGTTTAAAGTAACATGAATGAAAAATAATAATAAAAATAAGCCAAACTAAATGTGCTTCACAGATTTTACTTTAGTCCAGGCAAGTCAAGTAAAGTCCAGTCTGGGTTTTCGTCAGTCAGTCTCTCCACAAAGCAAAATCCTTCCACAACTCCAGGAATCCATTTGGGAGCTTGTGAAGACACGAGGATATGACAATATGGCTTTCCAAAGAATTTGGACTGCCTCAAAACAGGCATAATGAAAGGGAGTGAATGGATTGGTCAAAAGGAAAGGTGCATCGGTGACAGGGTTAGGTGTGTAAGGAGAAAAAATATGACTTCTGATGTTTGCAGGTGACCATCACATTACTCTGTAAAGCTGCCTCTAGGACTAAACAGAAGCCAGCAGTCTGAGTCAGTGGTATGACAGATTTGAAAGTAAGGGAGGGCCAGCAAACTGTGTAATTTTAATCAATTTCAGTTTTATTTTTCAACTTTTAAACTGAATCATCAATACAAAAGATTAGTATGCTCCCAAACAAACAAAAAAAAAAAAAAATCTGGTTCTTGGGGGGGGGGAAAAAATTGTTCATAGCGTGCACAGTGTATTGTAGTATAACTATTCGTCTGCACTAACAGATGAAAGGAGAAAAGGTGATTCTCAGAAATGTTACTTAAACAAAAAGAATGAACAAATGGCCTTAACCTAAATCTGTTATATCACTGAATTACCTCATAATTAATCAAAAACAAATTTTAAAATTACAGTGGCAAATGTATGTATCTTGTATTTACTGCATATTTATATTATACTATTTCACAACTCAGAGAGACAGTGACAAGTTAATTTTTTTCCTGTTTAGTGTCCAGGAGCATTGCACAGCTTTCATGTGCAGTCACTGAGTTTACCACACTGCAGTAAAGGTCCAGGAAAGAAGCAGCTGAAAGGTAGGCCCTCTATGTTCATGTTGCTGTGTGATGTTTCACCATGGTCTTAACTTTTTTCAGTATTTTTTGTCTAATATTAAAAATTTTCACCTGATTCAATTTCTGAATAATTATTCTTAATTGTCTCTTTGTGGAAATTTGAGTATGTATAATTAGAATATGTAGTAATAATATTAGGTTCTGTTGGTGGAAAATGCAGCGGAATGTTCTCCTTTGGAGGGGAAATGTTTTTGTGAAAATTATGCAAGATAGGGACAAAGCTCTGACCAACAAAGTGGCTGCAGCAATTGTAATGCAGTCTGTGTGTATGCTGTGATTTCAGAGGTGATGGACTACCAGCGGTACATCCTTCCTCCTGTGACCGCCCAGTTTTCCCATCATACCTCTGTGTTGGCGTCCATACTGGAGCAGCACACAGCTGAGCTAAGTGCTGCTCAGGAGTGGGACAATGAGTGGAACAGTCAAGGACTCCTATCTCGCTCACACCACAGGCAAATTATCACACTCATTACATTCATATTTACATTTCAGTCACTTTTAGATGATTTGACTGTTACTGCTGTGTTCTTAATCCACTGAAAATGTTGTAAAAACGCTGGAATTACATGTAATGGCCTACAAGATAACTTCAATATAATGCTAGGGATGCACCGATTGTGAAATTCTGGGCCGATACCGATGTAACAACAATAACAACATGGCCGATGCCGATGTTTTTTCCTTTTTTGTTATTTATTCCCTTTGTGCCACGGAAACATTACTGAACTGTCTTAAAAGTCTTTTAGCTCTTCATCATACTATCCTTGAATGAGCACAAATTCAATCAGACAAATTTATTTTATTTTTTTTTGTGATCAAATTTTTATTTTATTTTAAAGAATAACAACCACAACAACAGTAAACCATACAGACAAACAAGCAGCTAAATTGAAACAAAACAGAATATGAGGGGAGGAAAAAAAACAAAAAAAAAAACACAATAACCGACCCACCCCCACTCCACATCACATAAATCCCCACCCACCCCCACTCCACATCACATAAATTACACCTGCAGCCCACGGAGAATAGTTAAAAGTGAATTCCAACCTGTATTGCTGACTCTTTTGCTCCGGGGACCCTGGCTGTCGACAGCTCCAAGTAAGCAATATCCAGGTATGTTAGAACCCATGCCCAAAAAGAGAGCGAAAAGGAGGTTTCCAACGTAGCAACCAGTTTTTTGCAGCCGTAAGACCAGCCAGCAAAGCTCTTCTCTCAACCAGTGACAAACCCAGCCCTGACAGGTCATTCAAAATGAGTGTGGAAGGCGAACAGGGCAATTTGATCTTAAACAACTTAGAGAGGTTCATAGCAACCATCTTCCAAAAGTCGGCCACTGGGGTACACTCCCAAAACATGTGAAAATAAGTGCCAACCACTTTGGAAGAACAAAAAGTACACATAGGATCGCTAATAACCTTCATCAAATGAAGCTTCCTAGGAGTTAAATAAACCCTATGTATATAGTTATAATGTATTTGCTGATGATCAGGGTTTCTAGATGATAAGCCTACGCTAATCCACACTTTATCCCAATCAAACATAGGCTCCAAACCCGGAACATCTCTCCTCCATATCGTGTCCAGCGCCAGAGGACTATAAGAATGCTTTAATAAGAACCAGTAGAGTCTCGATACGAAACCACTTGTGCTCCCTGCAGAGCTAAAGACTTTACAAAGTGGATGTGGTGTTAAAGGCCTCTGCAAAGGGACACCGTTGTCTTTTAAAGTCGATCTCAGTTGCAAATAAAAGAAAAGGAGGTACGAGGCACACCATGCTTAACACATATATTCTGAAAAACAAGTAACCCTTCCTCCCCATAAATATCAGCTAGTGTACAAATGTTTTTATTTTCCCAAGCAGGAAACCGAATAGGATCACCAATCAACAATCTGTCGTTGTTGAATATTGGAGAGTGGGCCCCAGCAGCCAGAGCAGCCAACCAGTAGCAAATATGAAAATCATAGTACCAAATCTCAAACGGCAATGATGGAGTGAAACATTAGAATGCAAAATGTTGATAAAAGAGTATGGAGCTATCATCCGCTCCTCCACAGCTTGCCATGACACTTGAGCATCAGATTGAAACCAAGTCAAGAGAGGTCTAAGTGTGAAGGCCCACCCATAAAGCTTGAAGTTTGGAAGCGACACCATCCTGCCTTTCTCGCTGCATTGTGGTGAGTTTAAAGCGAGGACGCACTCGCCAAAGAAATTTAGTTATTGCAGACTGTAACTTGCTCCAATATTGAGGGGTGGGGAAGGGGAGCATCGAGCTAACAAAATTGACTCTTGGCAGAATATTCATTTTAATTATGGATATCCTGCCCCGAAGTGAGTTAGGCAGACTAGACCACCTGTCCAAATCCACCATAGCTTTATTAAGTGTGTTATAAAAATTGTTTTTGATTATTGTCTGTATGGAAGAAGAGATATCTATCCCCAAATAAATAAAGTTTTTAGTGACTGGAATAGATGCAGGGATGGGAGCATTACACGTGGCCTGATTTAAAGGTAGCAAAGCTGATTTCTGCCAATTTATTTTAAAGCCAGACAGCTTGCCGTAGTGTTCAAAGGTAACTAAAACATGTGGAATACATTGCACCGGGTCGTTTAAATACAGTAAAACATCATCAGCATACAATGAAATGTGATGGTGTGTACCTCCTAAAAGAGATTGAGATTGTAGGTGAATTATGAATGGCTTGTGCCAGAGGTTCAAGAGAAAGGGCGAATAACAGAGGGCTGAGAGGGCAGCCCTGTCTTGATCCTCTCGAGACTGCAAAGGGAGGAGAGCTGGTTTTTCCTGTAAGTACTACAGCTGTTGGGTTATTATATAACACCTTAATCATATTAATGAACCACAAGCCAAACCCCATAGACTTGAGCACTGACCACAGAAAAGGCCACTCTAGGAGGTCAAAGGCCTTCATTGCATCTAGTGAAAGGACAGCAGCAGGGAAATCCAAGCTTTGAGCACCATCTATAACGTGTAATAATTCTGACATTATCTGTAGCAAGCCTAGACTTTATAAACCCTGTCTGATCACTATGAACCAAATCTGACATATGGCCCTGGAGCTGCCAAGCTAATATTTTAGCATAAATCTTTAAATCTGCGTTTAAAAGTGAAAGAGGCCTATAGCTAGAGCACTCAACCGGATCCTTTCCTTTTTAAGAAGCAGTGAGATTAATGCAGAATTAACACCTAGAGAACGAACCCACTCTGATTGAATATTGGATCATATCCACTAGCAGCGGGCCGAGCAAGGACCAAAAAGTGAGGTAAAATAACGGTGGAATTCCGTCCGGCCCTGGTGATCTACCTTTACGCATATCCCTAACAGCTGCCTCACATTCCTGCAATGTAATGGGGTTATCTAGCTTTATGAGTCATCATTACTAAGATGGGATAGCTTGGCGTTATTTAAAAATTATCACAGACATGCTTGTCAAATATATTTTCGGACTTATATAACTCCTGATAAAAGGAGGCAAAAGCTGCATTCACCTTTTTTGGGTCACTTTGTATAATGCCATTTTTATCTTTCATACAAAAATGTCAGCAAAGTGCTCGTCCGTTCAAGTCTCATTGCTAGTAAATGACTAGGTCTTGAGAAACTGAAATAGTAAGTTTGCCTTGTTTTGTGCAT
>JAAROE010000025.1:0-52607 GCA_036365135.1 Miichthys miiuy | reverse complement strand
TGGCTTACAATATTATGACTTTATTCTCAGTCTTTTTTTTCTCTGTGGCCCTAATATTCCATTTTTTATATATAGCCTTATAGTCTATGGGAAACTGTAAATGATCTAATGATTGCAACATCATCTAAAATCATCATTTATCCAAAATGATTGAAATTAATGATCACAAACGTTTAAATGATGATCAGGGGTCTAGTTATGTGATAACAATGTGTAGTGGGCAGTGGAATAACTATTGGTTTCCGTTTGTGGTGACTGCTGACTGAGATAAGGAATGAGATTAATTAGATCCTGGAACTTAGCCTGGTCTGGAGCAGGCTAACTCCACAGAATACATCTCCATGGTAATTTAAACCATAACATATCCTCTACTGCCACCTATCCTGCTTTTGTGCAACCGGATCCCAGATAAGTTGAGCCAGGATAACCAACATATCCCGGCTTAATCCCTTATCCTAGTTTTGTGCAACGGGCCCCAGGTCGCTGCCCCCAATGTGTATTGTGTTGATCAAGGGAAAATATCAGGCTAAAGGCTGATATTTTCTTCATCAATCCATACCTTATTTAAAAAAAAAGGTTTTTTGAACATTGAACAATAAATTGAAAATAAAATTATATTGAACTAAGAAGAAAACAAATGATGAATTTTCTTTAATTTGTGAACAGGTGATTAAGTTGAAAAGAGACTTGAGACAAGTGATCAGTCAGTCATTTTATAACATTCAGGATGACAGAACCAAGCAGGACAAATTTCAAAAATTTAATTAGGGCTGCAGCTATCGAATATTTTGGTAATCAAGTATTCTATCGAATATTCCATCGATTAATCGAGTAATCGGATAAAATTATTACCGTAATTTTCCTATTGTGTTTGGTTACCTGCCTTCATGTTTTTCTACTATTGAGCGCACCTGAATATAAGTCGCACCAGCTAAATTTTAAAAGGAAATAAATTTTGTACATATATAGGCCGCACTTGAATATAAGCCGCAGGTTTTCATGCTATAACATGGGGTATTTACACAGGAAGATGGTACACGGAAGATTTTTTTTTTGTTTTAATTTAAGACACACTTTTTTTCAAACTGTGCCTGAAAATCGCAGTATGCACCAACACGCCATCAACACGGGATGCCAAGATTACGCATTAAAGACATTATAGAGAGCACATAGATTCAAGGTCTTGATAACTTTTATGTTATTAGATTTTTTTTAAATAGTTTTAATATACTGTTTGACTTTGTTCTTGAAAGTAAGAAAAAAAGGATTTTGATTTGTGTATCGACATTTATGAATGTGCCATTTTACTAAAAGGATAATAAAATTAATGATGTAATATTGTCTAACTTTGGTAGATGGAAAGACAAATTCTTATTTTTAATCACAATTTAAATGAATTTTTTGTTCCTAAAAAAACATGAACTTTATTTTGTTCTGTGGAGATGCCCTTCAAAATAAAAGCACTGAATAAGTTTGTTTTGGAGTATTTAGACACTTTATATACTATGGAGACTTTTCTCATAAGAGTACACTACAGACTATGGCTGACTCTAACCGAAACCACTTCATACAATCTAAACGATGGTGTGATATTACTGTTAAGAAGAGCAGCACATTTTGTTCAACACCAAAATGGAAGAGCAGAGAACAGACTGAATGATGGCAGAATAGAATTGTGTCAGCAGCTCCTTCAGCAGGTTGAGCTTCCTGAGCTGGTGCAGGAAGTACACTCTGCTGGGCCTTTTGATGATGATGATGTCTGTGTTGGTCTCCACTTCAGGTCCTGGAGATTGTGGTTCCCAGAAGCCTGAAGGTTTCCAAAACTTTATAAACTTCATAAACTTTGTAAACTTTACAAGCTTTACAGACTTTATAAACATTATAAACTTTACAAACCCACTGCTGTTTAAGTGCACTATGTTGTCACAATCCATTCCTCTGCTGCTCTGCCAGTAATTTTCCACTCTCCTCTCATCAGCCAACTCTGTTCACCTGTGCATTCAGGTGCTCCTCATCAGTATCTAGCCACTATTTTAGCAACACCAGCCCAGAGTTACATTGCCAGATTGTCTTTGTACCATGCGAACTGAACTTTCCCACTTCTTCAACTTGATTTCCCGGTTCCGACCCCTTGTTCCTGACCCAGCCGCTCCGCTTCTGCCCTGGTAAACCTGACTGCTTTCCGTCCCGACCCGAACCCAGCCTGTGAGTTTCCTGGTGTTATTTCGTCTGCATCTGTTTGGCGTCTTGCCACTCCGACTTCTCCATGGCGGATTACTCATCGGCCGCCTTCGGAGCTTGTGCTTAGGACTTCTGAACTTCAGTTCTGTCTAAAGACTTTTAAAGAGAGCCTGTGTTCCAGCCTACTGCCTATTGCAGTCATCTGTTACCAGAAGTGTAATAAAGAACACTTAATCACAATAAGATTGTACTGCGTTTGGGCCTTCCTGATCGGTGACACTATGTACAATCAACTGCTGTATGCCATTCAAACTGTTTACACTGTCTTATTTTTGATATAGTCACACTGTTTATACTGTTTATACTGCTATATCTACACTGTGAATATCTTTTTTATATCTATCTATCGATCTAATCAGTCAACTCTGTTGCAGACAAATTAGGCTAAATATTTATAGTACTCAAACATTTTAAAACCATGTCTTTCCTATGAGAACTTTTGTCTTTACATCCACTAATTCAACTTTAAGTTTTCTAAGAGACTTTTTTTTCAGTGGTAAAAACATTTTAATTGGAAAGTTGCCAGTTCAGTTTGCATTTTCTCTAAAGCTCCAAAAATGAATGAAAAATGTTTTGAAATTTCATGTAGTGAGAATGTTAGTTATGACACAGCTTCTGGTTAATTTGTTGACAATAAAACATTTCATTATAGCTTTTTTTTTTTTTTTTTTTTTTTTTAAACAAAACTTGGTGAAACAGAGTTGATGGTGAAGTGAACAGAGTTGACATGAATAACAGAGTTGACAAACCATGTGTAAAAGGCCATTTGACAGGTACTAATAATCAATGAACTATACTTTTCACTTGATCTATAACCTTGCTGACTGGACTGTACACTCATTGACCTATGCAGTCACCTAACCATTCACAAATCTAACCTGGATGTCTGTGGTTCAGGGTCCGGTTTAGGACTTGGTGGTGTTTCATAAGTTCTCTGCATTCTTGCTCTGCACCTCTGCTAAACCTCTCTCCAATACCTCCGATTATGCCTCTGCTCCCTTTCACTCAGATTAGCCACTGTGCTTGTTAACCCTGCATTTCTCTTTTCCTTCCATCTCTTTTTCCAAATTTGCTGCCTTCTTTTCAGGGTCAGCGTTTCGCCATGCCCTGTATTGCCATTGCCTTTCTGCTGCCGACACCTTCATCTTCACCTACCTAGAAAATAATATTTTCTTGACCTGGAAAGCGATATCAGAAATCTTGCCTTTACAATAAAATTACCCAGAACCCACAAATGTATAAACTAAAGCAAAATGCTTAGACGTGATTGGGAACATCTGACTCTGTTAGTCACTGTCAACTCTGTTATCATTAAAATTTTGACACATGTAACAGAGTTGACATTTTCCACCATTTTGTGCTTTAACTCCACGTGCTAGCTTAAAACCAGAATAAATATCATGAATAAAACCACAATTTTATGAATGTTCATATAATTGTTAAAAAAAAAATGATGGACAGACTCACTAGAATTGAATGTTGGTGTATTCTCAACATTTTGTACAAATTAATGAGAAAGTTTAACATACCATAGTTCTCTTTGCAGGTCACATGTTTTTATTTGAATGCTGTAGGGTTTTATGTGGTTTTATAACATAGATAACAGAGTTGACGGATCATAGGGACAGATAAAAATATTTTTTTAATGTTGAAATCCCATGTATTACAGAAAATTAATACTCTGTGCAACTGATTGTATAAGTATTTATAGAATTAGCACAAAAAAACTGCAAATTATACTGAATAATTTCATGCAATTCTGAAATGACCCATATTTTATATTTCATGTTTATTGCTGTTTGCAGCAGGGATATGAGGGAAACGTTATTTCAATTCTATTCAGTCTGGAGTCTCTGAGACTGTCTGGAGTCACACTGTCACAGACTCTGACGCGAAAGCACGCTTTCGTTCTTCCTCTTGTCCACCAGCAGCGGGTGCTGCCGTGGGCCTCCCAGCCTGATTGGACCTGATTGGACACACCAGGTGCCACACCAGATGATTGCAGGTCACTGCACGTCTCGTGAAAGCAGCAGACGAAGACGGCAAAATAAACGTCTTTAAAGTGACTGGCATGGACCAAGAGGACCCACTTTCAGTGCATGCATCACTCTGAAGTAAGTCTTAAAGTGGTCTCCTGATGAGTCTTTGTTTTAAACTATTCACAATTTGACAGCACGTTCAGAGGAGAAGAGATTTTGCCTTAATAGTTCAACTGTGTGAGTAGGCTAATGTTATGAAAGGCTATATTCTAACGTTAGCCTGAAGCTACGTAGTACCAGATTAGGATAATATGGGAAACCACATCATAATTAGTTTTCAGTAAGTGTCTTTAGGGACTTTAAATCAATTCAGTTTGCAAGAATTTCATACTTAAAATAAACTGTAATTAACGCCCAGAGATGATTTCAGTGTCCATGGAGCTTGTTTAAAGGTCTAATTCATAGGCAAGCAACATGATCCAGTTTCATTTTATAGGAGCTAACCTGGTAGTTGATTTGAAGCTACAGCACGAGAATGTAGGCAAATAGTTTAAGATTTGACCTAACACAAAGGTGTAACCAGGCTCAGGTCTTATTTTGTATAGTGACGGAAGAGAAAGGGAGGTATTTACCACGTTTTTGTAAAGAAGCACAGATCAGGCCCCAGCCCACCTATCAGCAGCCCTGGCAGCTCCCAACCTGGAACTAACCAGGCAAGTTAATGTGATCAGACACAAGGACCCAGTCAATTTTGACAGATCAGGCCTCATTTTGTAATGAACATTTTAACACAAGTTTAACACACAAATAATACAGACAGGAGAGATCAAGGCCAGAGATTAAGCCTAATTTTGAATGCTGATTCAGCTTGTAACGACTGATGATTTTGTGTGTGATGTTTTTTTTATTGCTGTTTTATTTATTTTGACTGTATCTATATTTTTTTTTTTTTACCATGCAGTCTCATCAAGGGATGAAAGTGACACAGAAACTTCTGCCTCTGAGGAGGAAGACAGTGAGGAGATGCCACTGAACATACACATCAAGCACCACATCGTGCACCAAAAGGACCAAGTGGTAGGCCCATAATTACTTACCTACCTATGAACCTATTTAACAGCAGCTATTCTGACATGATAGAATAAGACAAACACAGGTGCTACTAATGACATTAATTAGTGTTGTGTTCATTATTTTGTCAAAGGACATTAAAGCAAGAGTTTCCTTCTTTTATTTGAGAGAATAAGTAAATTACACAGCTGTGGGTCTGATCTGCTTCACTAAAGCTCCGCTGGATCAGGAGGCCCGGAGTACAGTCTGCCTCTTTTGTAAGTTTGTTATTCTGGGTGTCATCCTTTCTGATTGGTACATGCATTTGAAAGAGAATAGCAGCTAAATCTAGATTATTCACAGTGAGAAATGGTGAAGAAAGGTGAGCTTTGGCCCAAACTGAAGTCAGAGATGAGTGAAACCACGTTTGTCATAAAATATATCCTATTTGACATGTTTCTAAGCAAGAAACTTGATTATCAGTGCTTTTGAAAGCGAATGATAGATAAAGAAGAGGAAGATATCACACAGTGAGAAACGTGAAGAGCGCTGTCCTTTGGCCCAAAATGAGGTCAGAGATGAGTGAAATTTCACGTGTTTTATTCAGAATGAAAACTAGAGGACAGACAAACAGCCACCCCACACCACTGATGGCAGTATAGCACAGAACATACCCTGTATCACGGTTCCGGTATTATCGCGATACTGTGGCCTTTTATTATTATTATTTTTATGAGTTATTAATACTTATTCATTACTTATAATGTTGTTTGGTGCATGATAAACATAATACTGGTGAAGTAAGAATTAGACTGAAACAAGTTTGAAACAACAAGTTTGTTTTTTTGAGCAAAATTAGTGGTGCCACTGACGACCCGTGCTTTCTGCCATGGTGAGTGTGTTGTCTCGTGTTTGTGACTGTAAGCTGTGCACGCGTCTGAGCGAGACAGAACTTTAGCTTGTTGTTTGTTTTGGCGAATTTCTATCAGCGGAGCTGTCTCCATGGAGACACGAACAGCCAATCAGCTACAGTAACAGACGGGCGGACAGCCATCATTCAGCAGCTGTGTAGCAGCTGTGTAGTTGTCATGTGGGTTTGTTTACAAAGGAGTAGTATGCAGTGAGAAGCTGGGAGAGAGTAGAGGCGGCCGCTATGTAGTGAAACTGGCACCGGTAGTATAGTAATCCACGATAGTACCGTTGTGTAGAATTTTTAGTATAGTAGGAACCCTTATGAATTGGTACCGTGGGTATTGTGCAACTCTATTATTGTCAGAATTACATTATTACAACAACTCCCACTGAATTTTACAATAGCATTAGGCTTTTTTTACACTAATATAGGCTGATATTACTTAAGCGCAATGTTCAACTGCGCAAATAATGTCTAAACAATAAGTCTTATTAACACTTAAACTAGCAGACCGTAAATCTTAAAGATCCATTTTTTTACTCCTTTTTCCTCTGCGTACAGCCTAACATGTTCTAAACAATAGGCCTATTACTGTAAACTAAATTAAATAGTGCAAAGCCCAATCTCACTCCTGAGATACTGAAACTTTTGTCTTGTTAGTGGCTTGGTCAAGATATCTGCCTTCATGTCATTTGTATTGGCAATATTGCAGTTCTGCGATTATGCACACATTAACAGATGTAATGGTAGCAAATGTCCTTAGTCCTTGAATGATCAACTGGATTCTTTTGATTGCAATGGCTCCTTGGTTGTCCTCCAGGATCACGCCGGCCGTAGCATCATTCATCATCAGTAGTCGTTTAAGCCAGGTACATTCCTGTGCTGTTTGGCTCAGTGCAACATACTCTGCTTCTGAAAGTACAACTGTTGCTTGTTTCTTGCTGAGCCAACAACTGCATTTAAAAGAGAATGGCAGCTAAATCTAGATATCACACAGTGAGAAACATGAAGAACAATGTCCTTTTGGCCCAAACTGAAGTCAGAGATGAGTGAAACCAAGTTTGCCATAAAATATATCTTATTTTACATATTCCTAAGCAAGAAACTTGATTAACAATGAATTTGAAAGAGAATGGCAGCTAAATCTAAATTATACGCTTAAATACATTAAGTCTGTTGTGGAAATTTTCTGCTGCTGGTGAAGAATGAAATAGACTTCTGCCGCGGACAAGGTTTTTATTTTCTTTGCAAAGAAAAGGTCAGTTCAACACGCGCGGTCAAAGGTGGAGAAAAGACCTAATATGGGGACACCTAGATAAACACCACCTGGTGTGTTTTACACCTGAGGTATCCTGCAGGATCTTGTATTTAGGTGCAAAGTTGAGTCTAGGCATCACAATTCACAAAAGGACCTGGTATCTTATGTTAAGAAGGGAGGTTGTGCGCTCTAGTGGTTGAAACAAAGAAATTGAATTTACTATTACAAGTCAATCAGACACAGCCAGAAATTAATTGAAAAGAAAAAGGTTACTTTTTACAAACTGAGGTCAGACATGAGTGAAACCACGTTTGCCATAAGCTATATATCATATTCTACTTGTTTCTGTGCGAGTGTGACAAGTTGAAAATGTGATACACTCTATGCTGTTAGCAACCCCAATTCAAAAAAGTTGGGACGCTGTGTAAAATGTAAATAAAAACAGAATGCAATGATTTGCAAATCTCACAAACCCATATTTTATTCCCAATAGAACATAAGCAACATATCACGTGTTAAAACTGAGAAATTTTAAATATTAGTCCATGGCTCAGGTTAATTAGCAACAGGTAAGTAACATAACTGGGTATAAAGGCGATTTCAGAGAGGCAGAGCTTCTCAGATATAAAGATGGGCATACAAACATATAAAAATTGTGTAACAGTTTCAGAAAAATGTTTGTCAACGTAAAATTGCAAAGACTTTGAAGATCCCACCATCTACAGTGTAAAATATCATCAGACATTCAGAGAATCAGGAGTCTGTGCGCAAAGGACAACGCCAAAGGTCAAAACTGGATGCTCATGATCTTCGGCCCTTGGGTGGCACTGCATTAAAAATGGGCATGATTCTCGACTGGAAATCACTGCCTGGGCTCAGGAACACTTCCAGAAATCACTGTCTGTGAACACAGTTCTGGTCATCCACAAATGTGTTAAAGCTGTATCATGCAAAGAAGTGTCTGTGAACATGATCCAGAAATGCCGCGTCTTCACTGGGCCAAAGCTCATTTAAATGGTCTGAGGAAAATGGAAACTGTTCTGAGGTCAGATCAAACAAAAATTTTAATTCTTTTGTAAACCATGGGTGCTGTGTCCTGCGATTAAAGAGGAGAAGGATCATCCAACTTGGGGTTGTATTAGTGCCTATGTCGCCAGCAGCTTACACATCTGGAAAGGTACCATCAATGCTGAAAAGTACATAGAGGTTTTAGAGCAATATATGCTCGCATCCAGACAACGTCTCTTTCAGGGAGGCCTTGCATATTTCAGCAAGACAAAACCACAAAGTGCAGCAGGGTCAATAACTGGCCCGCCATCAATTATATCTGGCCCGCTAGATGACGTTGATTTATTTTAAAATATATATATTTTAATATATCTTTTAAACCTCATGTTTTCTGTCAAAAATACAACAATTCCACAGATTTCACAACATTTATTGAAAAGTAATGTGACAAAACAGGAGCCAGAACATCCTTGCAGCCTCTTTACTTGACGCACAGGTTGAACGCTTAATATAACGCAAGGCGCTGTAACCTGTGGAAAATAAAAGCGCTAAAAGTATGTTCTGTGTTTGTGCCTCTGTCCCGAGGATATGCTTTGAAGTGGCAATGCTTTGTCTCGTGGTGTCTTATAATATTGTATTCTTTACAAACTGCAACAACCTCCAAATGAGGCACGCCGGCTTGGCATTAATAAATGCAGGCAGGATGAACGCATACCTTTGCTTCCATTCTTCTTTGTAAGTCCTGCATTCGAATCAACTTTTCTTTTCATGGCTTTTGACAACGCATTTTTGCGTCGATAGCTAGCAATCTTCAGCTAATGATTTACACGGCATCCAAAACATAAAAAACTGGCAATTGTATACATTAGTTATGGCAGGTTGCTAGGGCAGGTTGCCTGTTTCATGACAGACGCCAGGAGATGCACCAGTGGGCCTAATAACAGCACATAGAAGCAAATTAATGTTTTAAATTAAATTAAATGCATTTTTAAAGTTAAATAACATTTATTTTTAATATAATACAAAAAATAGAAAACCTTTTTTTTCCAGTAGGAAAGCATGGTCATGGCCCGTGATGGAATTGTCAGAAAAAAATTGGTCCGTGTCCAAACTTATTTGCCGATCCCTGACATAGTGCATCCTTCACAACACCATGGCTTTGAAGAAGAAGAGTATGGTTGCTGAACTGGCCTGCCTGCAGTCCAGACCATTCACCAATACATATTTGGTGCATTATAAAACAAAAAATCCGGAAGGTCCAGGACTGTTGAGCAGTTAGAATCCTGCACTAGACAAGAAAGGGACAACATTCTTCTCCCAAAATCAATTTCAAAATGAGCTAATATTTTCCATGAAATGTTAAAATGTCTCACATGATATTTTGTTTATGTTCTATTGAGAAATAAAATATAGGTTTGAGATTTGCAAATCATTGCATACTGTTTTTATTTACATTTTACACAGCATCCCAACTTTTTTTGAATTGGGGTTGTAAGTTTAACAAGGTATTGATGGTGTTTTTTTTCCTCATTCTCGGATTTGGCAACAAAGCTTACACTGTCTCCAAACCGGTTGAACTCCCTGAGAGCTGCTTGGGTCCAGGACCTTGGGATTCCGTTATCTGATGAACAGTGGAGGAGATGCTAAATAGTGTTCTCTCATTCTATTTATGTGAGGCATAGTCTTTACAATGTAAAGTTCTGTATAGAGTTTACTTCACTAATGCCAAACTGTCCAAAATCTCTCCTGACAGAACTGACAAATGCAATAGATGTAGACAGTCACCAGCTTGCCGGGCATACACTGTACGATTTTAGCCCGCTTTTGACCCGATTTTTGAGACGCACGGCCCGGTTTTCCGCTTGTCAGGCGTCTTTTTCCGACAGTGTACAGGGGTAACGGGCCGATTATCTGTTCCCAACCGCCGACGGTCGGATGAATTTCAGATATGTCAGAAATTTTGGTCGGCCGACAAATTCTTTCGCACAGTGGAAGCAGAGCCCGAGCCGACCGGAGCATTCTCCTCAGCGCCTGCGCAGTGATAGTCACCATGGCGACGTGTTGGTGGCATGAAAATATGGAGGCAAGATTGATAGAGCTGTGGCAACAACATGAGTACCTTGACAACGCTTCTCCTACAGCTACCACGACCGTAATGGTCAAAATAGATAACAGGAATTTTAGCATAGTGTTTGTTATAAGTTAAAAGTAGGCTTACCTCCAATTTTCTGCTGTAAAATGGACATCCCATACTGTCCACGCTTGCTGAGCCATGTCCGAGTCCAGATGCGCCGCGCTCTGCTTTTAGAACTTTCAGCGCACAGTGCCGCAGCAATCAATAGGGCAGCCTGCTTCTTTTGTCTAGCATGTTGCTAATAACCGCGCCGGAGCTTTCAAATAAATCTTATTGACAGCTGTCAATAGACAGGACAGTCAGCAGGGGCCGACAGGCAGTTTTCACCCGCACAGTGTGAGCTCCTGGTCGTGTTCATGATCGGACCGCAGTGTGAGTACATAAATCGTGAGCTTTGGCTGTACATCGAGACAATTACTCGTGACAGTGTGTGATGGTATCAACTACAAGATTTTCAAAATCGTACAGTGTGTGCCCGCTTTACTTTGGCCACATGTTTTTATCCTGCCCTCTACTATCAGAGTTCTGGGCTGCTATTTTTGTAACAATTAGTAAAGTAACAGGCCAAACTATTGTGCTCGAACCCCACTGCTCTCTTTTCCACCTTACTTGCTCAAGACTTATTCTTCTGAAATGGTCTCACTCTTCCCTTAGGTGAAAGGTTCTAAACACCTTCTACAAGATATGGCAGCCCTTCCTAACATACATTGAATCAGAAAGCCGTAATTTTAACACATGGACATGAAAGACATATTTTGTACTTTCGCTTTAAATGATGTGTTAATGTACTTTAATGTACTTTTACTGTTTGTCTAACTGTTTACAATGTCTTTTGTATAAATTATTCACATCCCAAGAGTCAGAATCAGGGCTTAAGTATTGCCCTAGTCCAGCGTATGAGTCTACACACAGTGCTTACTGGTCTCCGAATGACAGTATCAGGATAGACGTGCAGCCCTTCTGCTAGATACTGAAACCTCAGATGAACTTTTGTTAGAGATGGTTGAACATTGCCTGTGCAAATGTGGCAAAAAGAAGAATTAAAAGAGGTATAGCACCCCGCAGCCAGCAGTTTAAGGTGTAGTCCAGTCAGAAGTTCCACCATCTACAAAGTGCCTACTCTTTGTAGACACTGCCTACTGCAGTTTTATAGCAGCCAGAGCCAGCCCCAAGCACCGGCTCCAACACTGCCCCAGTATGCCCTCGCCTGTACACCCAACCACTCTGCTCATGGTGCTTTGTCTGCCAGCAGACCAGATCAGATAAATGTACACACTGCTACTGATGCGGAGTGGAGAACATTTCCAAGCTGGATGTAAAATCAGAGAGTAGACCATCAAGAGAGCCCCTTTTAAATGAGAGAGGGCTACCACAAAGCGACAAGTGTTAACCATAGCCAGTGAAACTGAAATGCCTTATCTGGGATGGATAGAGACAACCTTCCGCTCGCCTCAGAAACTGACCAAACAAATGAGCTGCTGATCCAATCAAATCAAATCAAATTTTATTTGTATAGCCCAAAGTCACAAAGTACATTTGCCTCGGAGGGCTTTACAATCTGTACAGGGAGTGACACCTCTGTCCTTAGACCCTTGGTTCGAGTGAGGAAAAACTGCCCACAAAAACCCTTTTAACAGGGAAAAAGGTGGAAGAAACCTCAGGAAGAGCCACAGAGGAGGGATCCTCTTCCAGGACGGACAGACGGCAATAGATGTCACGTACAGAACAAGTCAACACAAACATATTGTACAATTACAATGAATGATAAAATGACAATGAATTACAATGAATGATAAAATGACCACAGTAGCAGATATGGTAGCAATAATGACAGTAATAATATATGTAGTGGACGTTGCGGATCACGGCAGCAGCCACGATCCACGAGAACCTGCTGGACGACAGAGCACAAAAACCCGGGAAGTTCGGTTAGTAGCATGCATTAATGAGACATGTATGTCCACTGATGGTGGACCTGATAGCAAAGAGTTACAATAGTCCAGCCTAGAAGTAACAAATGCGTGGACTAGTTTTTCTGCATCCACTTGAGATACAATGCGCCTGATTTTGGCGATGTTACATGGAAGAATGCAGTCCTCGAAATTTGTTTTATGTGGACATTAAAGGACAAGTCCTGATCAAAAACAACTCCAAGATTCTTTACGGTGGAGCTGGAGGCCAGGGTGATCCCATCTAGAGTAACTAAGTCTCTAGAAAGAGAGTTTCTGAGGTGTTTCGTCCAATTACAAGAACTTCAGTTTTGTCTGAATTTAACATTAGAAAATTGTAGGTCATCCAACTTTTTATATCCTTAAGGCATGCTTGGAGTTTAGTTAATTGATTTGTTTCATCAGGCTTGATCGATAAATATAATTGGGTGTCGCCAGCATAGCAATGAAAATTGATAGTGATTCCTAATAATGTTCCCAAAGGAAGCATATATAAACTAAATAGGAGTGGTCCTAGTACAGAATCTGTGGGACTCCATGACAAACTTTGTATGCATGGAGAATTCATCATTGATGTGAACAAACTGAGATCGATCTAAGAAATACGACTTAAACCAGCTTAGGCGGTTCCTTTGATGCCAATTTGATGTTCCAGTCTCTGTAAGAGAATTTGATGGTCAATGGTGTCAAATGCAGTAAGATCTAACAGTATAAGTACAGAGATGAGTCCTTTGTCTGATGCCATTAGGAGGTCATTTGTCACTTTGACTAATGCGGCCTCTGTGCTATGATGCACTCTAAATCCTGACTGAAAATCTTCAAATAGACTATTGTTATGGAGAAAGTCACACAGCTGATTAGCTACAGCTTTCTCAAGTATCTTGGAGAGAAAGGGAAGGTTTGATATCGGTCTGTAGTTGGCTAAGACCTCTGGGTCTAGAGAGGGCTTTTAGGAGAGGTTTAATTACAGCTACCTTAAAGGACTGTGGTACATAACCTGATAATAAAGACAGATTAATCATATCCAATAAAGAAGGAATAACTAGAGGTAAAACATCCTTGAGCAGCCTGGTTGGGATGGGGTCCAGGAGACAGGTTGACGGCTTAGATGTAGAAATTATTGAAGTTATTTGATGAAGGTCGATGGGAGAAAAAGAGTCTAAATACATATATCATATCAAATCAAATCAAATCAAATTTTATTTGTATAGCCCAAAGTCACAAAATACATTTGCCTCGGAGGGCTTTACAATATGTACAGGGAGTGACACCTCTGTCCTTAGACCCTCGGTTCGAGTGAGGAAAACTCAGGTTTTACAGCTGTTTCCAAAGTTGCTGTATCAGTATGCAGATCAGTGCCTGTTGAGGGCAGGAGATGATGGATTTTATCTCTAATAGTTATAATTTTATCATTAAAGAAGCTCATGAAGTCATTGCTACTTAGACCTAAAGGAATAGATGGCCCGTGAGAGCTGTGATTCTCTGAGTCTGGCTACAGTGCTGAAGAGAAACCTGGGGTTGTTTTTATTCTCCTCTATTAATGAAGAGTAATTGGCTGCTCTGGCATTACGGAGAGCCTTCCTGTATGTTTTAAGATTATCTTGCCAGACTAGATGAGATTCTTCCAGTTTAGTGGCACGCCATTTATGCTCAGATTTACGTGTTCTTTGCTTTAATTTACGAGTCTGCTGGCTATACCATGGTGCTAACCTCCTTTGTTTAATGGTCTTCTTTTCAGAGGTGCAATAGAGTCTAGAGTTGTCCGTAAAGAGCCTGTAGTATTATCAACAAGATGATCTATTTGTGAAGGGCTAAAGGAAGCAGGCAGGTCCTCTGTTACATTGAGACATGGCATTGAATTCAATGCTGAAGGAATCGCCTCTAAATTTGCTACAGCACTATCAGATAAACATCTGCTGTAAGAGTTTCTAAAAAGGCTTATAGTCCAGTAGTATGAACTCAAAGGTTATTAAAAAATGGTCAGACAGAAGAGGCTTATGATAAAAGGCTATCACCTGTCCCATCCCATCATAGGTTTTAATGTCATTGAGGATATCTTGGCAAAGACTGATAAGACCAAACAGTACAGTGCTGTGAAGAAATCTTTCCCAAGTCTCAAAAGAAACAAGGTGAGAGCTTTTATACAGGCTGTTAGTGCAGAACAGGTAGATGAGCATGCAGTGGCTGCAGTACCAAAACACAGTAGCATTCATAATGAGGTCGTGTAGCTGCCCAGCCCTTTAAAGATGACATGACCATGTTGTTTCAGCCAGATCTGAACCCCCAGTGGCCAGATAGTCTTGAGTTCTATGACACACTAGTCAGAGTCAAGAAAGGTGCTTTTCCAATCATCACTGTTGATGTTTCTAAGCCAGCTGACCACGACATTGTTTTGCCAGGGCGCACTATATTTGGCACAGTACAAACCTTATGACTGTTACCTGCCAGACCCCATGTAATGCTACTGAAGAACAGAGACAGGTAGTTAGACAAATGCTTAGATTAGAGTGTCATTCATTTGGGGAGAATAGTCTCTGCACAGGGTAGTAGAGTTGATCCAGCCAATTTTGAAGCAGTTAGGGCCTTAAAAGCCATCAGACCACAGAATGTGGGTCAGCTCAGAAAAATGCTTGGCCTACTTACCTACTACAGGCAGTACATTAAAGACTTTTCCAGAAAGGCCAGTTGTCTGTAGGCTCTCTTGAAAGCAAATTCAAATGAGATCTCTGACACAAGAAAACCAAAACAAAGAAAATGTTGAAAAATTCAAAAATTCATGTTGTGTGCCTCTAACAAGCCAATCACAGCACCAACGGCTGATTGATTTTACTCCATCCACCAGTGTTAGGGTTCCTGATTTCACTCAGCCGCTCATAGTTCACACTGATGCATCCCATCAAGGCAAATATATAGTATGTAAGTTTCGAGATTATTTGTACTATGCTCCAACCTTCTGTGTATAGTGACAATAACCTGCTCATGTACATCCTGTCCACTGCAAAACTGAACACGACCACTTCAGACCAGGGAAAGAGAACAGTGACGCAGATGCTTTGTCAAGGATGCCATTGGATGCAGAGTCACTGATAAGAGAATGTTCTGAGGAGTTGCCACCTGACACCATCGCTGCCACAATACAAGCAGTTGAGGTTCAAGAAGCAACCCTGTCGTTTTCAGCTGTATGTATGTCAGTCTCCACTGAAACCACTAATAAACAGATAAACTAAGAGATGCACAAAGATCTGACCAATGCATCTGTCCTGCAGTCAGACTGTCAGGCTCCAAACCGCTAGCTAGAGAGCCAAAGAGATTCAACCTAAAGACAAAATGCCTGTTCAGAGCTGCACAGTAACATGGGACACCAAGGTGCTGACCACACAGTATCTCTAGCATGTGAATGCTTTTTCTGGCCCTATATGCAGTCTGACATTGAGCACTATGTGACAAAAGCTTGCACCTGTCTCTGCCGAAAGCCATACCATGAAATAAGAGCTCCTTGACGAATATTGTGACGACTAAGGCTGAGCATTTTTATCGAACCTGCGATATATATCGATATTTTGTTTCCCCAGAAAGTATCGATTTTTCAGCCGCAAGTATCGATACATTAAGTCCCATTCAAACCCCTGTGTTACGCCTGGCACTCTGCTCGCTGCCCATTTCCCGCTGGCTTTGCAGGAAGAGCGATTAGGTCAGCCAGCCGCTAGTCTCGCTGTAGAGCATTTCTAGCAAGTTACCCATCTAGATACTCTCACACAGATTCTCTACAGCCGCTAGTCTCTGTAGAGCATTTCTAGCAAGTTACCCATCTAGATACTCTCTTTACACAGACGCGACGTCTTCCTCTTCCTGTTTATGCAGCCAGAGTGAGGAGATTCAAGAGAATGGCGACATACATAAATCCAGCACCTTCATGCTTAAAAGCACAAGTGCTCCCACCAGGGTTTAGGATTGGGCAAAAGTCTAAAGTTTTACATATCTATGAATATTTCCGAAATGGTTTATAATAGAGAGATGTGTTTTTTGACGGAGATGTGCGGTTTGTGTCTGTCTTCCTTGTTGTTCTATCCCACCGCGTAAAAGACCAATTGAAAAATAGATGTTCAGACTGAAAGCGCAGTCAACGAATGGACAAACGTTACTAGGCAGACTACTTTCTTTTTCAACCAATCAGTGGATATGGTATCTATGACATATCTAGCCAATCAAAGGACTCTGGGGTCTTGTGGAGGAGGGACAACAGAGAGAGAGAGAACAGAGTACAGGGGTCAGGGAGCACACAGAGCAGAGTGACAGAGGGCCCAAAGTGACAAAATAACCTTAGAAATACATCCAGAATAAATTCTGGAGGGTCTTTGCTTTGCTAAGTGGCATGCCTGAGGAAAATGAGGCAAAAACGCATGGGACCTTTTGTATTAAAAGGGCATTATTTTATTGTTCTTCACATACTTGGTTGAAAAACTGCATATATATGTCAGGCAAAGGGATTGAAAAATAACATTTTCACTCAAAAACTCTTCACTAGTACTGTTTGAGGTGTGATATGACAAAAATCAGATTCATTTTGTCCAGCATTTGCAAGCTGTAGACTTGTATCGAATCGTATCGCTATTGAATATCGTGTATCGATTGTATTGTGGGATTAGTGTGAGGACACAGCCATTTGAACTCGAATGTATTGATTTCTCTACCTCGACCATGCAAAGAGTCTCTGAACAAACTTGTTTATGCCTAAAACTGTACCCTGTGAAGTGACAGGTTACTCACCATTCTATCTTCTGTTTAGGAGATCACCTAGGCTTCCAGTTGACATACTGTTTGGACTGTACACAGAGTCAGGTTCCAGTCAGCCTTCAGTCAGACTATGGAGAAATGGAAACGGGTGTAATGGAAAATTTATATTAGATGATTGTGTGTCCTTTTTCATAACCATATACAGCCATGTTTGATCTCAGTAATATTCTGAAGGTTTTTAAGTATAAAACTGTGCGCCTTATAGTCTTGTTTGGTTTTACTCAGTAGTACCTTTGACTTTTGTCAAATCATTTATGTTGTAGCAGCTGTATAGTTGTTGTTTCATGTATAAACTTGACCTTGGTTCACACGGTAAGGCAGAGCTTGTTAGTGAGATTTGATAGTGATGAGTACGCCTGCTGTATCCACCTGTGACAGATAAGTAAATCATAATAATGAGAAATACTCCTAGAAGTGAATAAGAATCAGCGTGGACTGCCCCACTCTGAACATATTCTGCAGACGCTGTGCATTTGTAGAACTGTTCCACTTGCAAGAATGAAATGACAAAACCTTTAAGGACCAATTGATTGACTCAAGATCTTTATTTTTATGTATTGGTGGGTGTTTTCCAGAAAACTTGGTGTCAGAAGGGATCTCAGGCTGATTGCTCAGGACCCGGAGAAGGTGACTGGCCATCTGAGACTGTTCAAATTTGTCTCACCTCCACCTCAGTTCATTCGAGACGGAGGACCTCTCCGTGGATCTAGAAGCTGTCACCTCAAGGTCCAACGAACTCAAATCAACAGAAAACATCCTAAATTCAGGTAAGCAAATTTTCAATTGTTAAATGAAGCTAAAGAGCGATTTCTGATTGAGTCAATCAGTCCTTGAACTATGAAGAAAAAAATATTATTCTGGTCACATTTTAGACAAAAGTAGTAAGTACTTTACAGGAAAATCTCAGGTATGAGATTAAAATACAACACATCAGGATAGGTCAGTCAGTTACTAGCAAAACTGGACATCTTAGTAAGATGTTTCTAAGATTAAAGTCGCATGCAGACTCCTAAGGAAAATGGGGTCGTCTGGGTCCAAGATTGTGAGTGTCCTGATTCTCCATGTTGTCAAGTAGGATGAAAAGAAATATGGCGACCATTTTTCTATGTGTGGGTTGAGGAGTGGGGTTTCAAAGGAAGGGAGTTTTAGTATAACAAAGCCGGAGGTGTTAAAGGAGAAAATAGAAGCAAAAATGAGGTAAGAATGAAGAACAAAATTATGCACAGACAGACACCCAGACAGAGACACAGACAGAGACCCAGACAGAAAGAGATACAGACAGTCTCCAAACATTCTCCCAGACAGAGACACAGACAGTCTCCCAGACAGAGACACAGACAGACAGAGACACAGACAGTCTCCCAGACAGAGACACAGACAGACAGTCTCCCAGACAGAGACAGAGACACAGACAGTCTCCCAGACAGAGACCCAGACAGACAGAGACCCAGAGAGACAGAGATACAGACAGTCTCCCGAGACAGTCCCCAGACAGAGACCCAGACAGACAGAAACGCAGACAGGCAGAGACGCAGACAGGCAGAGACACAAACAGTCTCCCAGACAGAGACTCAGAGGCAGAGACACAGACAGTCTCCCAGACAGAGACTCAGACAGACAGAGACACAGACAGTCTCCCAGTCATAGACCCAGACAGGCAGAGACACAGACAGTCTCCCAGAAAGAGACACAGACAGACAGAGACACACCTCAGTCTCCTGACAGAGACCCACACAGACAGTCTCCCAGACAGAAAACCAGACAGCCAGAGACACAGTCTCCCAGACAGTCTCCTGGACAGACAGAGACACAGTCAGTCTCCCAGACAATCTCCCAGACAGACACACAGACAGTCTACCAGACTGAGACACAGACAGACAGAGACACAGACAGTCTCCCAGACTCCTCAGACAGACAGAGACACAGACAGAGACCCAGACAGACAGAAACACAGACAGTCTCCCAGTCATAGACCCAGGCAGACAGAGACACAGACAGTCTCCCAGAGAGACACAGACAGACAGAGACACACTCAATCTCCAGACAGAGACCCACACAGACAGAGACACAGAGTCTCCCAGACAGTCTCCAGACAGAGAGCCACAGACAGAGACACAGACAGTCTCAGACAGTCTCCCAGACAGACACAGACAGTCTCACAGACAGACAGAGACCCAGACAGTCTCCCACACAGAGACTCAGACAGACAGAGACACACTCAGTCTCCCAGACAGAGACTCCACACAGACAGTCTCCCAGACAGAAAACCAGACAGCCAGAGACACAGTCTCCCAGACAGTCTCCTGACAGACAGAGACACAGTCAGTCTCCCAGACATCTCCCAGACAGTCTTCCAGACAGAGACCCAGACAGACAGAGACACAGACAGTCTCCCAGACAGAGACCCAGACAGACAGAGACACAAACAGTCTCACAGACAGACAGACAGACAGACAGACAGACAGACAGACAGACAGACAGACAGACAGACAGAGACACACACAGACAGACAGACAGACAGACAGACAGAGACACACCTAGTCCCCAGACAGAGACTCCACACAGACAGTCTCCCAGACAGAGACCCACACACAGACAGTCTCCCAGACAGAGACCACACAGACAGTCCCAGACAGAAAACCAGACAGCCAGAGACACAGTCTCCCAGACAGTCTCCTGGACAGACAGAGACACAGTCAGTCTCCCAGACAATCTCCCAGACAGTCTCCCAGACAGAGAACTCACAGAGACACAGACAGTCTCCCAGATAGAGAAACAGACAGAGTCCCAGACAGTCTCCCAGACAGACAGAAACACAGTCAGATTCCCAGACAGTCTCAGACAGAAACACAGACAGTCTCAGACAGAAACACAGACAGTCTCCCAGACAGAAACACAGACAGTCTCAGACAGAAACACAGACAGTCTCCCAGACAGAAACACAGACAGTCTCCCAGACAGAAACACAGACAGTCTCCCAGACAGAGACTCCAGACAGACAGAGACACAGTCTCCCAGACAGTCTCCCAGACAAAGAAGAAAAGACTCAGCACAGACAATCTCCCAGACAGACAGAGACCCAGAAAGACACAGTCTCCACACAGACAGAGACTCAAAAAGACTCAGACCCAGATAGTCCCCAGACAGAAACTCAGAAAAGACACAGACAGTCTCCCAGACGGACAGAGACCCAGAAAGACAGACAGTCTCCCACACAGACAGAGAGTCAGAAAAACTCAGACCCAGACAGTCCCAGACAGAGACTCAGAAAAGACTCAGACACAGACAGTGTCCGAGACAGACTCTAAAAGACACAGACATTCTCCCAGACAGAGACTCAGAAGAAGACTCAGACACAGACAGTCTCCCAGACAGAGACTCAAAAAGACTAGACACAGACAGTCTCCCAGACAGAGACTCAGAAAAAGACACAGACACAGACAGTCTCCCAGACAGAGACTCAGAAAAAGAAATGTGGGAATACATCCAGGCAGGAATATAGGAATACAGACAGGAATACAGGAATACAGTAATACAGGTAGGGAAATAGGGATACAGGCAGGAATACAGGAATACAGTCAGGAATACAGGAATACAGGCAGAAACACGGGGATACAGGAACACAGGCAGGCAGGAATACAGAAATACACCTAGCCAGGAATACAGGAATACAGGAATACACCCGGCAGGAATGCAGGAATACAGGAATATAGGAATACAGGCATGCAGGAATACAGGCAGACAGGAAAACAGGAATACAGACAGGCAGGAATACAGGCATGCAGGAATACAGGAATACTGGAATACAGGCAGGAATACAGGAATACTGGAATACAGGAATATACCCAGGCAGGAATACAGGAATAAAGGAATACACCCAGGCAGTAATACAGAAATACAGGAATACACCCAGGCAGGAATACAGGAATACACCCAGGCAGGAATACAGAAATACGGGAATACACCCAGGCTGGAATACAGGAATAGAGACAGGAATACAGGAATACAGTAATACAGGTAGGAACACAGGGATACAGGCAGGAATACAGGAATACAGTCAGGAATACAGGAATACAGGCAGAAACACAGGGATATAGGAACACGGACAGGCAGCAATACAGAAATACACCCAGCCAGGAATACAGGAATACAGGAATACAGAAAGGCAGGAATACAGGCAGGAATACAGGCATGCAGGAATACTGGAATACAGGTAGGAATACAGGAATACTGGAATACAGGAATACACCCAGGCAGGAATACAGGAATAAAGGAATACACCCAGGCAGGAATACAGAAATACAGGAATACACCCAGACAGGAATAAAGGAATACACCCAGGCAGGAATACAGAAATACAGGAATACACCCAGGCAGGAATACAGGAATACATCCAGGCAGGAATACAGGAATACAGGAATACACCCAGGCAGGAATACAGAAATACGGGAATACACCCAGGCAGGAATACTGGAATACAGGAATATAGACAGGAATACAGTAATACAGGTAGGAATACAGGGATACAGGCAGGAATACAAGAATACAGGCAGAAACACAGGGATATAGGAACACAGACAGGCAGCAATACAGAAATACACCCAGCCAGGAATACAGGAAGGCAGGAATGGAATACAGGCATGAAATACAGGCAGGCAGGAATGCAGGAATACAGGCAGACAGGAAAACAGAAATACAGACAGGCAGGAATACAGGAATATAGGCATGCAGGAATACAGGAATACTGGAATACAGGCAGGAATACAGGAATGCTGGAATACAGGAATAAAGGAATACACTCAGGAAGGAATACAGAAATACAGGAATACACCCAGGTAGGAATACTGGAGTACAGGAATACAGACAGGAATACAGGAATATAGTAATACAGGTAGGAATACAGGGATACAGGCAGAAACACAGGGATACAGGAACACAGGCAGGCAGGAATACAGAAATACACCCAGCCAGTAATACAGGAATACAGGAATACACCCAGGCAGGAATACAGGAAGGCAGGAATACAGGAATATAGGAATACAGGTAGTCAGGAATGCAGGAATACAGGCAGACAGGAAAACAGGAATACAGACAGGCAGGAATACAGGAATACAGGCACAGACAATCTCCCAGACAGAGACTCAGAAAAAGACTCAGACAAAGTCTCAGACACAGACAGTCTCCCAGACAGATACTCTGAAGAAGGCACAGACAGTCTCCCAGACAGAGACTCAGAAAAACACAGACAGTCTCCAGACAGAGACTCAGAAGAAGACTCAGACACAGTCTCCCAGACAGAGACTCAGAAGAAGACTCAGACACAGACAGAGACTCAGAAGAAGACTTAGACATAGACAGTGTCGCAGACAAAGACTCAGAAAAGACTCAGACAAAGTCTCAGACACAGACAGTCCCCAGACAGAGACTCTGAAAGACACAGACAGTCTCCCCAGACAGAGACTCAGAAGAAGACTCAGACACAGTCTCCCAGGCAGAGACTCAGAAGAAGACTCAGACACAGACAGTCTCCCAGACAGAGACTCAGACAAAGACTAAGACACAGACAGTGTCCCAGACAGAGACTCAGAAAAAAAAATAAGACAAAGTTTCAGACACAAGACAGTCTCCCAGACAGAGACTCAGAAAAGACACAGACAGTCTCCCAGACAGAGACTCAGAAAAGACTCAGACAAAGACACAGACACAGTCTCCCAGTCATAGACTCAGACAGACAGAGACACAGACAGTCTCCCAGAAAGAGACACAGACAGACAGAGACGCAGTCTCCCAGGCAGTCTCCTAGACAGAGACCCAAACACAGATAGACACAGACAGTCCCCAGATAGAAACGGATAGTCTCCCAGACAGTCTTCCAGACAGAGACCCAGACAGACAGAGACACAGACAGTCTCCCAGACAGAGACCCAGACAGGCAGAGACACAGACAGTCTCCCAGAAAGAGACACAGACAGACAGACACACAGTCTCACAGACAGTCTCCCAGACAGAAAACTAGACAGCCAGAGACAGTCTCCCAGACAGTCTCCTAGACAGACAGAGACACAGCCAGTCTCCCAGACAGAGACCCAGACACACAGAGACAGTCTTCCAGACAGAGACCCAGACAGACAGAGACACAGACAGTCTCCCAGACAGAGACCCAGACAGACAGAGACACAGACAGACAGTCCCAGACAGAGACTCAGAAGAAGACTCAGACACAGACAGAGACCTGAAGAAGACTTAGACATAGACAGTGTCAGACAAAGACTCAGACAAAGTCTCAGACACAGACAGTCTCCCAGACAGAGACTCTGAAAAGACAGACAGTCTCCCAGACAGAGACTCAGAAGAAGACTCAGACACAGTCTCCCAGGCAGAGACTCAGAAGAAGACTCAGACACAGACAGTCTCCCAGACAGAGACTCAGACAAAGACTAAGACACAGACAGTGTCCCAGAGACTCAGAAAAAAATAAGACAAAGTTTCAGACACAAGACAGTCTCCCAGACAGAGACTCAGAAAGACACAGACAGTCTCCCAGACAGAGACTCAGAAAAGACTCAGACAAAGACACAGACACAGTCTCCAGTCATAGACTCAGACAGACAGAGACACAGACAGTCTCGCAGAAAGAGACACAGACAGACAGAGACACAGTCTCCCAGGCAGTCTCCTAGACAGACAGAGACACAGTCAGTCTCCCAGACAGTCTCGAGACAGAGACCCAAACACAGATAGACACAGCTCAGTCTCAGACAGTCTCCCAGATAGAAACGGATAGTCTCCCAGACAGTCTTCCAGACAGAGACCCAGACAGACAGAGACACAGACAGAGACACAGACAGAGACCCAGACAGGCAGAGACACAGACAGTCTCCCAGAAAGAGACAGACAGACAGAGACACAGTCTCACAGACAGTCTCCCAGACAGAAACCAGACAGCCAGAGACACAGTCTCCCCAGACAGCTCCTAGACAGACAGAGACACAGTCAGTCTCCCAGACAGAGACCCAGACACACAGAGACAGTCTTCCAGACAGAGACCCAGACAGACAGAGACACAGACAGTCTCCCAGACAGAGACCCAGACAGACAGAGACACAGACAGAGTCTCTCAGACAGAAACCCAGACAGACAGAGACACAGACATACTCCAGACAGACAGACAGACAGACAGACAGACAGACACACACCTAAACAGACAACCAGACAGAGACACAGACAACATAGACAGACAGAGATACAGACTGGCAGACACCTAGACAGACACCCAGACAGACAGACACACAGACATACTCCCAGACAGACAGACAGACAGACAGACACACACCTAAACAGACACCCAGACAGAGACACAGAGACTCAGACAGACAGACATCCAGACAGAGACCCAGACAGACAGAGACACAGACAGTCTCCCAGTCATAGACCCAGACAGACAGAGACACGGACAGTCTCCCAGAAAGAGACACAGACAGACAGAGACACACTCAGTCTCCCAGACAGAGACCCACACAGACAGAGACACATACATTCTCCCAGACAGTCTCCCAGACAGAGACCCAAACACAGAGACACAGACAGTCTACAGACAATCTCTCAGACAGACACAGACAGTCTCCCAGACAGTCCCCAGACAGAGACCCAGACAGACAAAGACCCAGACAGACAGAGACGCAGACAGTCTCCCAGACAGTCTTCCAGACAGAGACCCAGACAGACAAAGACCCAGACAGACCGAGACACGGACAGTCTCCCAGAAAGAGACACAGACAGACAGAGACACACTCAGTCTCCCAGACAGACTCCACACAGACAGAGACACATACAGTCTCCCAGACAGTCTCCAGACAGAGACCCAAACACAGATAGACGAGACAGTCTCCCAGACAGTCTTCCAGACAGAGACCCAGACAGACAAAGACTCCAGACAGACAGACAGACGCAGACAGTCCCAGACAGTCTCCCAGACAGTCTTCCAGACAGAGACCCAGACAGACAAAGACCCTGACAGGCAGAGACACAGACAGTCTCCCAGACAGAGACTCAGACAGACAGAGACACAGACAGTCTCTTAGTCATAGACCCAAACAGACAGAGACACAGACAGTCTCCCAGACAGAGACACAGACAGACAGAGACACACTCAGTCTCCCAGACAGAGAGACCACACAGACAGTCTCCCAGACAGAGAGACCACAGACAGAGACACAGTCTCACAGACAGTCTCCCAGACAGAAAACCAGACAGCCAGAGACACAGTCTCCCAGACAATCTCCCAGACATACACAGACAGTCTACCAGACTGAGACAGACAGACAGAGACACAGACAGTCTCCCAGACAGTCTTCCAGACAGACAGAGACACAGACAGAGACACAGACAGAGACCCAGACAGACAGAAACACAGACAGTCTCCCAGTCATAGACCCAGACAGACAGAGACACAGACAGTCTCCCAGAAAGAGACACAGACAGACAGAGACACAGTCAGTCTCCCAGACAGAGACCCACACAGACAGAGACACAGACAGTCTCCCAGACAGTCTCCCAGACAGAGAGCCACACAGACAGTCTCACAGACAGTCTCACAGACAGTCTCCCAGACAGACACAGAGACAGTCTCACAGACAGACAGAGACCCAGACAGAGAGAGACCCAGACAGTCTCCCACACAGAGACTCAGACAGACAGAGACACACCAGTCTCCCAGACAGAGACCCACACAGACAGTCTCCCAGACAGAGAAACCAGCCAGAGACACAGTCTCCCAGACAGTCTCCTGGACAGACAGAGACACAGTCAGTCTCCCAGACAATCTCCCAGACAGTCTTCCAGACAGAGACCCAGACAGACAGAGACACAGACAGTCTCCCAGACAGAGACCCAGACAGAGACACAGACAGTCTCCCAGACAGAGACACAGACAGACAGAGACACAGACAGTCTCCCAGACAGAGACCCAGACAGACAGAGACACAGACAGACAGACAGACAGACACACACACACACCTAAACAGACACCCAGACAGAGACACAGACAAATAGATAGACAGAGACACAGACAGACAAACACCTAGACAGACACCCAGACAGAGAGACACCCAGACAGAGACACAGACACCCAAGCAGACAGACATCCAGACAGAGACACAGTCTCCCAGACAGAGACTCCAGACAGACAGAGACACAGTCAGTCTCCCAGACAGTCTCCCAGACAGAGACTCACAGAGACAGACAGTCTCCCAGACAGACAGAAACACAGTCAGATTCCCAGACAGTATCCCAGACAGAGACCCAGACAGCCAGAGACACAGTCTCCCAGGCAGAGACACAGACAGACAGAGAAACAGTCTCCCAGACAGTCTCCCAGACAAAGAATCAGAAAAGACTCAGGCAGTAACTCAGACAGTCTCCCACACAGACAGTCAGAAAAAAACTCAGACCCAGACATTCTCCCAGACAGAGACTCAGAAGAAGACTCAGACACAGACAGTCTCCCAAAAGAGACTCAGAAAAGACTCAGACACAGACAGTCTCCCAGAAAGAGACTAGAAGAAAAACTAAGACACAGACAGTCTCCCAGACAGAGACTCAGAAAAAGAAATGTGGAATACATCCAGGCAGGAATATAGGAATACAGACAGGAATACAGGAATACAGTAATACAGGTAGGAATACAGGGATACAGGCAGGAATACATGAATACAGTCAGGAATACAGGCAGAAACACAGGATACAGGAACACAGGCAGGCAGGAAATACAGAAATACACCTAGCCAGAAATACAGGAATACAGGAATACACCCAGGCAGGAATACAGCAAGGCAGGAATACAGGAATATAGGAATACAGGCATGCAGGAATACAGGCAGACAGGAAAACAGGAATACAGACAGGCAGGAATACAGGCATGCAGGAATACAGGAATACTGGAATACAGGCAGGAATACAGGAATACTGGAATACAGCAATATACCCAGGCAGGAATACAGGAATAAAGGAATACACCCAGGCAGGAATACAGAAATACAGGAATACACCCAGGCAGGAATACAGGAATACACCCAGGCAGGAATACAGAAATACGGGAATACACCCAGGCTGGAATACAGGAATAGAGACAGGAATACAGGAATACAGTAATACAGGTAGGAACACAGGGATACAGGCAGGAATACAGGAATACAGTCAGGAATACAGGAATAAAGCAGAAACACAGGATATAGGAACACAGACAGGCAGCACACAGAAATACACCCAGCCAGGAATACAGGAATACAGACAGGCAGGAATACAGGTATACAGGAATACTGGAATACAGGTAGGAATACAGGAATACTGGAATACAGGAATACACCCAGGCAGGAATAAAGGAATACACCCAGGCAGGAATACAGAAATACAGGAATACACCCAGGCAGGAATACAGGAATACATCCAGGCAGGAATACAGGAATACAGGAATACACCCAGGCAGGAATACAGAAATACGGGAATACACCCAGGCAGGAATACTGGAATACAGGAATATAGACAGGAATACAGTAATACAGGTAGGAATACAGGATACAGGCAGGAATACAGGAATACAGGCAGAAACACAGGATATAGGAACACAGACAGGCAGCAATACAGAAATACACCCAGCTAGGAATACAGGAATACAGGAAGGCAGGAATGGAATACAGGCATACAGGAATACAGGCAGACAGGAAAACAGAAATACAGACAGGCAGGAATACAGGAATATAGGCATGCAGAAATACAGGAATACTGGAATACAGGCAGGAATACAGGAATGCTGGAACACAGGAATAAAGGAATACACTCAGGAAGGAATACAGAAATACAGGAATACACCCAGGTAGGAATACTGGAATACAGGAATACATACAGGAATATAGTAATACAGGGATACAGGCAGAAACACAGGGATATAGGAACACAGGCAGGCAGGAATACAGAAATACACCCAGCCAGTAATACAGGAATACAGGAATACACCCAGGCAGGAATACAGGAAGGCAGGAATACAGGAATATAGGAATACAGGCAGTCAGGAATGCAGGAATACAGGCAGACAGGAAAACAGGAATACAGACAGGCAGGAATACAGGCACAGACAATCTCCCAGACAGAGACTCAGAAAAAGACTCAGACAAAGTCTCAGACACAGACAGTCTCCCAGACAGATACTCTGAAGAAGACACAGACAGTCTCCCAGACAGAGACTCAGAAAGACACAGACAGTCCCCAGACAGAGACCAGACAGACAGAGACACAGACAGACAGACAGACACACACACACACACACACCCAAACAGACACTCCAGACAGAGACACAGACAAATAGATAGACAGAGACACAGACAGACAAACACCTGACAGACACCCAGACAGAGAGACACCCAGACAGAGACACAGACACCCAAGCAGACAGACATCCAGACAGAGACACAGTCTCCCAGACAGACAGAGACACAGTCAGTCTCCAGACAGTCTCCCAGACAGAGACTCACAGAGACACAGACAGTCTCCCAGATAGAGAAACAGACAGAGTCCCAGACAGTCTCCCAGACAGACAGAAACACAGTCAGATTCCCAGACAGTATCCCAGACAGAGACCCAGACAGCCAGAGACAGACAGTCTCCCAGGCAGAGACACAGACAGACAGAGAAACAGACAGTCTCCCAGACAGAAACACAGACAGTCTCCCAGACAGAGACACAGACAGTCTCCCAGACAGAGACTCCAGACAGACAGAGACACAGTCTCCCAGACAGTCTCCCAGACAAAGAATCAGAAAAGACTCAGGCAGTCTCCCAGACAGTCTCCCACACAGACAGAGAGTCAGAAAAACTCAGACTCCAGACAGATTCCCCCAGACAGAGACTCAGAAGAAGACTCAGACACAGACAGTCTCCCAGACAGAGACTCAAAAGACTCAGACACAGACAGTCTCCCAAAAGAGACTCAGAAAAGACTCAGACACAGACAGTCCCCAGAAAGAGACTCAGAAAAGACTAAGACACAGACAGTGTCCCAGACAGAGACTCAGAAAAAGAAATGTGGAATACATCCAGGCAGGAATATAGAATACAGACAGGAATACAGGAATACAGTAATACAGGTAGGAATACAGGGATACAGGCAGGAATACATGAATACAGTCAGAATACAGGCAGAAACACAGGGATACAGGAACACAGGCAGGCAGAATACAGAAATACACCTAGCCAGAAATACAGGAATACACCCAGGCAGGAATACAGCAAGGCAGGAATACAGGAATATAGGAATACAGGCATGCAGGAATACAGGCAGACAGGAAAACAGGAATACAGACAGGCAGGAATACAGGCATGCAGGAATACAGGCAGGAATACAGGAATACTGAATACAGCAATATACCCAGGCAGGAATACAGGAATAAAGGAATACACCCAGGCAGGAATACAGAAATACAGGAATACACCCAGGCAGGAATACAGGAATACACCAGGCAGGAATACAGACAGAGAAAGGAATACACCAGGCTGGAATACAGGAATAGAGACAGGAATACAGGAATACAGTAAGACAGGCAGGAATACAGGAATACAGGCAGGAATACAGAATACAGGAATACAGGCAGAAACACAGGGATATAGGAACACAGACAGGCAGCACATAGAAATACACCCAGCCAGGAATACAGGAATACAGAATACAGACAGGCAGGAATACAGGTATACAGGAATACTGGAATACAGGTAGGAATACAGGAATACTGGAATACAGGAATACACCCAGGCAGGAATAAAGGAATACAGAAATACAGGAATACAGAAACAGCAGGAATACACCCAGGCAGGAATACAGGAATACATCCAGGCAGGAATACAGGAATACAGGAATACACCCAGGCAGGAATACAGAAATACGGAATACACCCAGGCAGGAATACTGGAATACAGGAATATAGACAGGAATACAGTAATACAGGTAGGAATACAGGGATACAGGCAGGAATACAGGAATACAGGCAGAAACACAGGATATAGGAACACAGACAGGCAGCAATACAGAAATACACCCAGCCTAGGAATACAGGAATACAGGAAGGCAGGAATACGGAATACAGGCATGCAGGAATACAGGAATACAGGCAGACAGGAAAACAGAAATACAGACAGGCAGGAATACAGGAATATAGGCATGCAGAAATACAGGAATACTGGAATACAGGCAGGAATACAGGAATGCTGGAATACAGGAATAAAGGAATACACTCAGGAAGGAATACAGAAATACAGGAATACACCCAGGTAGGAATACTGGAATACAGGAATACATACAGGAATATAGTAATACAGGTAGGAATACAGGGACAGGCAGAAACACAGGATATAGGAACACAGGCAGGCAGGAATACAGAAATACACCCAGCCAGTAATACAGGAATACAGAATACAGGAATACAGGAATACACCCAGGCAGGAATACAGGAATACAGGAATACAGAAATACAGGAATACAGACAGGAATACAGGAATACAGACAGGCAGGAATACAGGAATACAGGAACAAGACTCCAGGCAGGAAGGAGACAGGAATAAGGAATACACCCAGGCAGGAATACTGGAACACAGGAATATAGACAGAAGAGCAGAATACAGGTAGGAATAGGGATACAGGCATACAGGAATACAGGCAGAAACACAGGGATAGGAACACAGACAGGCAGCAAGACAGAAATACACCCAGCTACAGGAATACAGGAATACAGGAAGGGTGGAATACGGGAATACAGGCATGCAGGAATACAGGAATACAGGCAGACAGGAAAACAGAAATACAGACAGGCAGGAATACAGGAATACAGGCATGCAGAAACATACAGGAATACTGGAATACAGGCAGGAAGAAATAACAGGAATGCTGGAATACAGGAATAAAGGAATACACTCAGGAAGGAATAAGAATACAGGAATACAACCCAGGTAGAATACTGGAATACAGGAATACATACAGGAAATATAGAATACAGGTAGGAATATACAGGGATACAGGCAGAAACACAGGAGAAGGTAGGAACACAGGCAAAAAGAAGGAATACAAAGAGCAAACCCAGCCAGTAATACAGGAATACACCTCAGGCAGGAATACAGGCTACAGGAATACAGGAATATAGGAATACAGTGAAATAGGAATGCAGGAATACAGGAACAGACAGGAAACAGGAATACAGACAGCAGGAATAAGGAGAAATACAGGAATAAGAATTCCAGGCAGGAAATACAGAAATACGGAATACACCCAGGCAGGAATACTGGAATACAGGAATATAGACAGGAATACAGGATACAGGTAGGAATACAGGATACAGGCAGGAATACAGAATACAGGCAGAAACACAGATATAGGAACACAGACAGGCAGCATACAGAAATACACCCAGCTAGGAATACAGGAATACAGGAAGGCAGGAGAATGGAATACAGGCATGCAGGAATACAGGAATACAGCAGACAGGAAAACAGAAATACAGACAGGCAGGAATACAGAGGAATATAGGCATGCAGAAATACAGGAATACTGAATACAGGCAGGAATACAGGAACAGCTGGAATACAGGAATAAAGGAATACACCCAGGAAGGAATACAGAAATACAGGAATACACCCAGGCAGGAATACTGGAGTACAGGAATACAGACAGGAATACAGGAATATAGGAATACAGGTAGGAATACAGGGATACAGGCAGAAACACAGGATACAGGAACACAGGCAGGCAGGAATACAGAAATACACCCAGCCAGTAATACAGGAATACAGGAATACACCCAGGCAGGAATACAGAAAGGCAGGAATACAGGAATATAGGAATACAGGTAAAGTCAGGAATGCAGAATACAGGCAGACAGGAAAACAGGAATACAGACAGGCAGGAATACAGGAATACAGGTACAGATAACTCCCAGACAGAGACTCAGAAAAGACTCAGACAAAGTCCAGATGACAGACAGTCCCCAGACAGATACTCCAAGAAGGCACAGACAGTCTCCCAGACAGAGACTCAGAAAGACACAGACAGTCCCCAGACAGAGACTCAGAAGAAGACTCAGATACAGTCTCCCAGACAGAGACTCAGAAGAAGACTCAGATACACAGACAGAGACTCAGAAGAAGACTTAGATATACATGTCGCAGACAAAGATCAGAGAAAGACTCAGACAAAGTCTCAGATACAGACAGTCTCCCAGACAGACTCTGAAAAGACACAGACAGTCTCCCTGTGACAGAGACTCAGAAGAAGACTCAGACACAGTCTCCCAGGCAGAGACTGGTAAGAAGACTCAGACAGACAGTCTCCCAGACAGAGACTCAGATAAAGACTAAGACACAGACAGTGTCCAGAGAGAGACTCAGGAAAAAAAAATAAGACAAAGTTTCAGACACAAGACAGTCTCCTAGACAGAGACTCAGAAAAGACAGACAGTCTCCCAGACAGAGACTCAGAAAAAGACTCAGACAAAGACACAGACACAGTCTCCAGTCATAGACTCAGACAGACAGAGACACAGACAGTCTCCCAGAAAGAGACACAGACAGACAGAGACGTAGTTCCCAGGCAGTCTCCTGTGACAGAGACTCCAAAACACAGATAGACACAGATCAGTCCCACAGACAGTCTCCTAGATAGAAACGGATAGTCTCCAGACAGAAGTCTCCAGACAGAGACCCAGACAGACAGAGACACAGACAGTCTCCAGACAGAGACTCCAGACAGGCAGAGACACAGACAGTCTCCCAGAAAGAGACACAGACAGACAGACACACAGTCCTCACAGACAGTCTCCCAGACAGAAAAACCAGACAGCCAGGAGACAGTCTCCTCAGACAGTCTCTAGACAGACAGAGACACAGCCAGTCTCCCAGACAGAGACCTAGACACACAGAGACAGTCTCTCCAGACAGAGACCCAGGCAGACAGAGACACAGACAGTCTCCCAGACAGAGACCCAGACAGACAGAGACAGACAGACAGTCTCCCAGACAGAGACTCAGGAAGACTCCAGACACAGACAGAGACTCAGAAGAAGACTTAGACATAGACAGGTCGTAGACAAAGACTCAGACAAAGTCTCAGACACAGACAGTCTCCCAGACAGAGACTCTGAAAGACACAGACAGTCTCCCAGACAGAGACTCAGAAGAAGACTCAGACACAGTCTCCCAGGCAGAGACTCAGAAGAAGACTCAGACACAGACAGTCCCAGACAGAGATCCAGACAAAGACTCAGACACAGACAGTCTCCTGTGACAGACCTCAGAAAAATAAGACAAAGTTTCAGATACAGACAGTCTCCCAGACAGAGACTCAGAAAGACACAGACAGTCTCCAGACAGAGACTCAGAAAAGACTCGAGACAGCACACAGACACAGTCTCCCAGCAGAGACCCAGACAGACAGAGACACAGACAGTCTCAGAGAAAGAGACACAGACAGAGAGACACAGTCTCCCAGGCAGCTCCTAGACAGACAGAGACACAGACAGTCTCCCAGACAGTCCTCAGACAGAGACTTAAACACAGATAGACATACAGTCCCTGGACAGATAGTCTCCCAGATAGGAATGATAGTCTCAGACAGTCTTCCAGACAGAGACCCAGACAGACAGACAGACAGAGACCCAGAGGCAGAGACACAGACAGTCTCCCAGAAAGAGAACACAGACAGACAGAGACACAGTCTCACAGACAGTCTCCAGACAGAAAACCAGACAGCCAGAGACACAGTCTCCCAGACAGTCTCCTAGACAGACAGAGACACAGTCAGGCTCCCAGACAGAGACCCAGACACACAGAGACAGTCTTCCTAGACAGAGACCCAGACAGACAGAGACACAGACAGTCTCCCAGACAGAGACCCAGACAGACAGGAGATACAGACAGACAGTCTCCCAGACAGAAACCCAGACAGACAGAGAGAGACACAGACATACTCCTAGACAGACAGACAGACAGACAGGACAGACAGACACACACACTAAATAGACAACGTAGGGACAGAGACAGACAAATAGACAGATAGAGAGCACAGACAGGGCACAGATACACCAGAGACAGACACTCCAGACAGACAGATACACAGACATACTCCCAGACAGAGACAGACAGACAGACAGACACACCCAATAGACACCTAGACAGAGACACAGAGACCTAGACACAGACAGATCCAGACAGAGACTCAGACAGACAGAGACACAGAAAGTCTCCAGACAGAGACCTAGACAGACAGAGACACAGACAGTCTCCAGAGAGACAGAGACAGACAGAGACACACTCAGTCTCCAGACAGAGACCTCACAGACAGAGATACATACATTCTCCCAGACAGTCTCCAGACAGAGAGACCCAAACACAGAGACACAGACAGTCCTACACAGACAACTCACAGACAATCTCCAGACAGAGACACAGACAGTCCCCAGACAGTCTCCCAGACAGAGACCCAGACAGAGACAAAGACTCAGATGAGACAGAGACGCAGACAGTCCCCAGACAGCTCCCAGACAGAGACCTAGACAGACAAAGACCCCAGACAGACAGAGAGATACACAGACAGTCCCCAGAGAGACACAGACAGACAGAGACATACACCAGTCTCCCAGACAGAGACTCCAGCAGACAGAGACACATACAGTCTCCCAGACAGTCTCCTAGACAGAGACCCAAACACAGATAGACACAGACAGTCTCCCAGACAGTCTTCCAGACAGAGACCCAGACAGACAAAGACCTAGACAGACAGAGACAGACAGTCCCTCCAGACAGTCTCCAGTACAGTCTTCCAGACAGAGACCCAGACAGACAAAGACTCCTGACAGGCAGAGACATACAGACAGTCTCCAGACAGAGACTCAGACAGACAGAGAGACACAGACAGTCTTAGCCTCCCAGACCTAAACAGAAGAGAGACACAGACAGTCTCCCAGATAGAGACACAGACAGACAGAGACACACAGTCTCCCAGACAGAGACTTACACACAGACAGTCTCCCAGACAGAGACCCACACAGACAGAGACACAGTCCTACAGACAGTCTCCCAGATAGAAAAAAACAGACAGCCAGAGACACAGTCTCCAGACAATCTCCAGACAGACACACAGACAGTCTACCAGACTGAGACAGACAGACAGAGACACAGACAGTCTCCCAGAGAGTCTCCAGACAGACAGAGATACAGACAGAGATCCAGACAGAGACTCAGACAGACAGAGACACAGACAGTCTCCCAGTCATAGACCCAGACAGACAGAGACAGACAGTCTCCCAGGAAAGACACAGACAGACAAGACACACTAGTCTCCCAGACAGAGACCCACACAGACAGAGACACAGACAGTCTCCCAGACAGTCTCCTAGACAGAGAGCTACAGATGTCTCACAGACAGTCCACAGACAGTCTCCTCAGACAGACACAGACAGTCCTTACAGACAGACAGGAGACCCAGACAGACAGAGACCCAGACAGACAGAGACCCAGACAGACAGGAGAGACCTGGACAGTCTCCCAGACAGAGACAGACAGACAGGACAGAGACACACCAGTCCCCAGACAGAGACTCACAGACAGTCTCTCCTAGACAGAAACCAGCCAGAGACAGAGTCCCCAGACAGACAGTCTCCTGACAGACAGAGATACAGCCAGCTCCCAGACAATCTCCCAGACAGGCCTCCAGACAGAGACCCAGACAGACAGAGATACAGACAGTCTCCCAGACAGAGACCCAGACAGAGATACAGACAGTCTCCAGACAGAGACACAGACAGACAGAGACACAGACAGTCTCCCAGACAGAGACCTCAGACAGACAGAGAGACACAGACAGACAGACAGATACAGGACAGACAGACACACACACTCCTAAACAGACACCTAGACAGAGACAGACAAATAGGATAGACAGAGACACAGACAGACAAACACTCCAGGACAGACACCCAGACAGAGAGACACCTAGACAGAGAGATACAGACACCAAGAGACAGATACATCCAGGAGATACAGAGACACAGTCTCCAGACAGAGACTCAGACAGACAGAGACACAGACAGTCTCCAGACAGTCTCCCAGACAGAGACTCACAGAGACACAGACAGTCCCCTAGAGACAGACAGAAACACAGTCAGATTCCCAGACAGTCTCCAGAGACAGACTCCAGAAAGCCAGAGACACAGACAGTCCCCAGACAGAGACACAGACAGACAGAGAAACAGTCTCCAGACAGTCTCCCAGACAAAGAATCAGAAAAAGACTCAGTGCAGTAACTCCAGACAGTCTCCCACACAGACAGGTCAGAAAACTCAGACTCAGACATTCTCCCAGACAGACTCAGAAGAAGACTCAGACACAGACAGTCTCCCAGACAGAGACTCAGAAAGACTCAGACACAGACAGCCCCCAGAAAGAGACTCAGAAAAAGACTGAGATACAGACAGTCCCCAGAAAGAGACTCAGAAAAGACTAAGACACAGACAGTCTCCCAGACAGAGACTCAGAAAAGAAATGTGGAATACATCCAGGCAGGAATATAGGAATACAGACAGGAATACAGGAAATACAGTAATACAGGCAGGAATACAGGGATACAGGCAGGAATACATGAATACAGTCAGGTATACAGGCAGAAACACAGGGATACAGGAACACAGGCAGGCAGGAATACAGAAACATAATCAGCCAGAAATACAGGAATACAGGAATACACCCAGGCAGGAATACAGCAAGGCAGGAATACAGGAATATAGGAATACAGGCAATGCAGGAACATGGAGGCAGACAGGAAAACAGGAATACAGACAGCAGGAATACAGGCATGCAGGAATACAGGAATACAGGAATACAGGCAGGAACAGGAATACAGAATACAGCAATACACCCAGGCAGGAATACAGGAAATAAAGGAATACACCCAGGCAGGAACATACAGAAACACAGGAATACACCCAGGCAGGAATACAGAATACACCCAGGCAGGAATACAGAAATACAGGAATACACCCAGGCTGGAATACAGGAACAGAGAGACAGGAATACAGGAATACAGTAATACAGGCAGGAAACACAGGGATACAGGCAGGAATACAGGAATACAGCCAGGAATACAGGAATACAGGCAGAAATACAGGGATACAGGAATACAGACAGGCAGCAATACAGAAATACACCCAGCCAGGAATACAGGAAATACAGACAGGCAGGAATACAGGTATACAGGAATACTGGAATACAGACAGGAATACAGGGAATACTGGAAGCAGGCATGAACAGACCCAGGCAGGAAGAAAGGAATAGACTCCAGGCAGGAACAACAGAAATACAGGAATACACCCAGGCAGGAATACAGGAATACATCCAGGCAGGAATACAGGAATACAGGAATACACCCAGGCAGGAATACAGAATACAGGAATACACCCAGGCAGGAATACTGAATACAGGAATATAGACAGGAATACAGAATACAGGTAGGAAATACAGGATACAGGCAGGAATACAGGAATACAGGCAGAAACACAGGGATATAGGAACACAGACAGGCAGCATACAGAAATACACTCCAGCTAGGAATACAGGAATACAGGAAGGCAGGAATACAGGAATACAGGTACAGGAATACAGGCAGACAGGAAACAGAAATACAGACAGGCAGGAATACAGGAATATAGGTGCATGCAGAAATACAGGAATACTGAATACAGGCAGGAATACAGGAATGCTGAACAAAGGAATACACCCAGGAAGGAATACAGAAATACAGGAATACACCAGGTAGGAAGACTGGAACAGGAATACATACAGGAATATAGTAATACAGGGATACAGGCAGAAACACAGGGATATAGGAACACAGGCAGGCAGGAATACAGAAATACACCCAGCCAGTAATACAGGAATACAGGAATACACCCAGGCAGGAATACAGGAAGGCAGGAATACAGGAATATAGGAATACAGGCAGCTTCAGGAATGCAGGAATACAGGCAGACAGGAAAACAGGAATACAGGGGACAGGCAGGAATACAGGCACAGACAACTCCCAGACAGAGACTCAGAAAAGACTCACAGACAGTCTCAGATACAGACAGTCTCCCAGACAGATAATTCAAGAAGAGACAGTCCCCAGACAGAGACTCAGAAAAAGACACAGACAGTCCCCAGATAGAGACCTAGACAGACAGAGAATACAGACAGACAGACAGATACAGGCACACATACACACCAAACAGACACCCAGATAGAGACACAGATAAATAGATAGGACAGAGACACAGACAGACAAACACCTACACAGAGCACCCAGACAGAGACACCCAGACAGAGACACAGACACCTGGCAGACAGGACATCCAGACAGAGACACAGTCCCCAGGACAGAGACTCCAGTACAGACAGAGGATACAGTCAGTCCCAGACAGTCTCCAGACAGAGACGCACAGAGAGACACAGACAGTCTCCCAGATAGAGAAACAGACAGTCCTGCAGACAGTCTCCAGACAGACAGAAACACAGCTAGATTCCCAGACAGTATCCCAGACAGAGACCCAGACAGCCAGAGACAGACAGTCTCCCAGGCAGAGATACAGGACAGACACAGAAACAGACAATCTCCCAGACAGAAATACAGACAGTCTCCTAGACAGAGATACAGATAGTCTCCCAGATAGAGACTCAGAGACAGAGAGAGAGACACAGTCTCCAGGACAGTCTCGCAGACAAAGAACAGGAAAAGACTCAGGCAGTCTCCCAGACAGTCTCCCATACAGACAGAGAGTCAGAAAAACTCAGACTACAGACAGTCTCCAGACAGAGACTCAGAAGAAGACTCAGACACAGACAGTCTCCCAGACAGAGACTCAGAAAAGACTCAGACACAGACAGTCTCCTAAAAAGAGACTCAGAAAAGACTCCAGACACAGACAGTCTCCCAGAAAGAGAGACTCTAGAAAAGACTCAAGAGACTACAGACAGTGTCCTGACAGAGACTCAGAAAAAGAAATGTGGGAATACATCCAGGCAGGAATATAGGAATACAGAGGAATACAGGAATAAGTAATACAGGTAGAATACAGGGATACAGGCAGGAATACATGAATACAGCCAGGGAATACAGGCAGAAACACAGGGATACAGGAAATACAGGCAGGCAGGAATACAGAAACACACCTAGCCAGAAATACAGGAATACACCCAGGCAGGAATACAGCAAGGCAGGAATACAGGAATATAGGAATACAGGCATGCAGGAATACAGGAGACAGGAAAACAGGAATACAGACAGGCAGGACAGGCAGACATGCAGTGGAATACAGGCAGGAATACAGGAATACTGGAATACAGAATATACCCAGGCAGGAATACAGGAAATAACAAAGGAACACACCCAGGCAGGAACACACAGAAATACAGGAATACACCCAGGCAGGAATACAGGAACAAGAACAGGAGGCAGGAATACAGAAATACAGGAATACACCCAGGACAGAATACAGGAACAGGAGAGACAGAAATACAGGAATACAGTAACACAGGCAGGAACACAGGGATACAGGCAGGAATACAGGAATACAGTCAGGAATACAGGAATACAGGCAGAAACACAGGATACAGGGAACACAGACAGGCAGCAATACAGAAAATACAAACCCAGCCAGGAAATACAGGAAGCAGAAATACAGACAGGCAGGAATACAGGTATAAAGGAATACTGGAATACAGGAGAAATACAGAATACTCAGAATACAGGAATACACCCAGGCAGGAATAAAGGAATACACCCAGGCAGGAATACAGAAATACAGGAATACTCCAGGCAGGAATACAGGAATACATCCAGGCAGGAATACAGGAATACAGGAATACACCTAGGCAGCACAGCAGAAATACACCCAGCCAGGGAATACAGGAATACAGGAAGGCAGGAATAATGGGAATACAGGCATGCAGGAATACAGGAATACAGGTGACAGGAAAACAGAAATACAGACAGGTGAATACAGGAATATAGGCATAGAAATACAGGAATACTGGAATACAGGCAGGAAATACAGGAATGCTGGAATACAGGAATAAAGGAATACACTCAGGCAGAATACAGAAATACAGGAGACATGACCCAGGTAGGAATACTGGAATACAGGAATACATAGCAGGAATATAGTAATACAGGAGGAATACAGGGATACAGGCAGAAACACAGTGACAGGAACACAGGCAGGCAGGAATACAGAAATACACCCAGCCAGTAATACAGGAATACAGGAATACACCCAGGCAGGAATACAGGAAGGCAGGAATACAGGAATATAGGAATACAGGCAGTCAGGAATGCAGGAATACAGGCAGACAGGAAACAGGAATACAGACAGGCAGGAATACAGGAATACAGGCACAGACAATCTCCCAGACAGACTCAGAAAAAGACTCAGACAAAGTCTCAGACACAGACAGTCTCCCAGACAGATACTCAAGAAGACACAGACAGTCCCCAGACAGAGACTCAGAAAAGACACAGACAGTCCCCAGACAGAGACTCAGAAGAAGACTCTAGACACAGTCTCCCAGACAGAGACTCAGAAGAAGACTCAGACACAGACAGAGACTCAGAAGAAGACTTAGAGATAGACAGTGTCGCAGACAAAGACTCAGAAAAGACTCAGACAAAGTCTCAGGACACAGACAGTCTCCTGTGACAGAGACTTGGAAAAGACACAGACAGTCCCAGACAGAGACTCAGAAGAAGACTCAGACACAGTCTCCCAGGCAGAGACTCAGAAGAAGACTCACAGATACAGACATAGTCCCAGACAGAGACTCAGAAAAAAATAAGACAAAGTCCTCAGACACAAGACAGTCCTCAGACAGAGACTTGAAAAGACAGACAGTCCCCAGACAGAGACTCAGAAGAAGACTCAGACAGTCTCCCAGGCAGAGACTCAGAAGAAGACTCAGATACAGACAGTCTCCTAGACAGAGACTCAGAAAAATAAGACAAAAGTTTCAGACACAAGACAGTCCCCAGACAGAGACTCTGAAAAGCAAAGACACAGACAGTCTCACAGCAGAGACTCAGAAGAAGACTCAGACACAGACAGTCTCCAGACAGAGACTCAGACAAAGACTAAGACACAGACAGTGTCCCAGACAGAGACTCAGAAAAAAATAAGACAAAGTTTCAGACACAAGACAGCTCCCAGACAGAGACTCAGACAAAGATACAGACACAGTCTCCCAGTCATAGACCCAGACAGATAGAGACATGACAGTCTCCCCAGAAAGAGACACAGACAGACAGAGACACAGTCTCCCAGGCAGTCTCTAGACAGACAGAGACACAGTCAGTCTCCGACAGTCTTCCAGACAGAGACCCAGATAGACAGAGACACACCTAGTCTCCCAGACAGAGACTACACACAGACAGAGACACAGATAGTCTCCTCAGACAGTCCCAGAGACAGAGACCCAAACAGATAGACACAGACAGTCTCCAGATAGAAACGGATAGCTCCCAGACAGCCCCCAGACAGAGACCCAGACAGACAGAGACACAGACAGTCCTCAGACAGAGAATCTAGACAGGCAGAGACAGACAGTCTCCCAGAAAGATACAGATAGAGACAGAGACACAGTCCTACAGATAGTCTCCCAGACAGAAAATACAGACAGCCAGAGATACAGTTCTGGGGACAGTCTCTAGGACAGATAGAGACACAGAAGCCAGTCTCCCAGACAGAGACCCAGACACACAGAGACAGCCCTCAGACAGAGACCCATAGACAGATAGAGACACAGACAGTCTCCCAGACAGGAAACCAGGACAGATAGAGATACAAAACAGTCTCCTGTGATAGAGACCCAGATACAGAGAGACAGTCTACCCATAGAGACAGACAGGAGAGACAGGATACAGACAGACAGGGACAGACACCTAAATAGGGGACAACCCAGACAGAGACTCCACAGACAGAGATACATACAGTCTCAGACAGACTCCCAGACAGAGACCCAAACACAGAGACAGTAGAGGTCTCACAGACAATCTCCCAGATAAGACACAGACAGTCTCCCAGACAGTCTCCAGACAGAGACTCCAGATAGACAGAGATACAGACAGTCTCCCTAGACAGTCCCCAGATAGCTCCCAGACAGTCTCCTGAGACAGTCTTCCAGATAGAGACCTAGACAGGACAAAGACCCAGACAGACTGAGATACTGGACAGTCTCCCAGAAAGAGAGACAGACAGATAGAGAGACACACCAGTCTCCTAGACAGAGACTCCACAGACACAGAGACACAGCACAGTCTCCAGACAGTCTCCCAGACAGAGACTCAAACACAGATAGATACAGATAGGTCTACAGACATCTCTCAGACAGACACAGACAGTCTCCCAGACAGTCTTCAGACAGAGACCCAGACAGACAAAGACCAGATAGACAGGAGACGCAGATAGACTCTCCAGACAGTCTCCCAGACAGTCTTCCAGACAGGAGACTCAGACAGACAAAGACCTGACAGGCAGAGACACAGACAGTCCCAGACAGAGACAATAAGACAGTCTCCAGGACAGAGACCCAGACAGATAGAGACACACAGTCTCCTAGACAGAGACTACAGCCACAGATACTCCCAGACAGAATCCATACAGACAGAGACACAGTCTCACAGACAGTCTCCTAGACAGAAAACTAGACAGCTAGAGACACAGTCCCCTGTGACAGTCTCCTAGACAGACACAGAGACACAGTCAGTCTCTAGACAGCCTCTCCAGACAGAGACCTGACAGACAGAGACATACAGTCTCCCAGATAGTCTCCTGGGATAGAGACTCACAGAGACAGAGATATAGACAGTCTCCAGATAGAGAAGCAGAGTGGTCTCCTGTGACAGTCTTCTGTGACAGAGACCCGGATAGACAGATAGAGATACACATAAAGTCCCCTAGAGTAGTCTCCTGTGATAGAGACTCCACAGAGACAGAGACATAGACAGTCTCCCAGATAGAGAAGCAGATAGTCTCCTAGATAGTCTCCTAGAGACAGACAAAAACACAGTCAGACTCCCAGACAGTATCCTAGACAGCCAGGAGACACAGAGACAGTATCCTAGACAGAGACCAGACAGATTTGAGACAGACAGTCTCCCAGACAGAGACTCAGACAGATTGAGACACAGAGAGTCTCCTAGACAGTCTCCCAGACAGAGATACAGCAGGTCCCAGACAGAGATACACAGATGACAGAGAACCAGACAGACAGAGACTCCAGACACAGAGACTCCAGACAGTCTCCCAGACAGAGACACAGCAGTCTACCAGACAGTCCTCAGCAGTAGACTACAGATAGTCAATGGGACAGAGAGAACAGATAGACAGAGACACAGATAGTCTCCCAGACAGTGTCTCCAGATACAGACAGAGACAAAGTCAGAGATACAGATAGTCTACCAGACAGTAGACAGAGAGATATAGACAGTCTCCCAGCCATAGACCAGACAGACAGAGCATACAGTCTCCCAGAAAGAGACACAGACAGACAGAGACATACAGGAGTCTCCCAGACTGAGGATACAGGAAGTCTCCCAGACAGTCTCCCAGACAGGAGCCACACAGATAGAGAGATACAGACAGTCTCCAGACAGTCTCCTAGATAGACACACTGACAGACAGTCTCCCAGACAGTCTCCCAGACAGAGACTCCAGACAGACAGAGAAACCAGACAGACAGAGACCTAGTGACAGACAGAGAGACGCAGACAGTCCCCAGATAGAGAACCAGACAGGCAGAGACACAGACAGTCTCCCAGACAGAGACTCAAACAGATAGAGACATAGACAGTCTCCTGAAACAGTCATAGGCTCCAAACAGATAGAGATACAGATAGTCTCCCAGAAAGAGACAGACAGACAGAGACACCTCAGTCTCCTGCCAGACAGAGACTCCACATACAGATAGAGACACAGATAGTTCCTGTGATAGTCTGGAGACAGAGACCTAAACACAGATAGACACAGACAGTCTCAGACAGTCTCCAGGAGAAACGGATAGTCTCAGACAGTCTCTCTCCAGATAGAGACTCAGACAGATAGAGACACAGACAGTCTCCTGACAGAGACTCAGACAGGCAGAGACACAGACAGTCTCCCAGAAAGAGATCACAGATAGACAGAGACACAGTCTCCACAGACAGTCTCCCAGACAGAAAACTCAGACAGCCAGAGACACAGTCTCCCAGATAGTCTCCTAGACAGACAGAGACACAGACAGTCTCCCAGAGACAGAGACCTAGGACAAGACAGAGATAGTCTCCCAGGGACAGAGACTCCAGACAGCCAGAGATACACAGACATAGTCTCCCAGACAGTCAGGCAGGACAGGATAGACAGAGAAACAGACAGTCTCCTCAGACAGAAACCTCAGACAGTCTCCTAGACAGGGAGACTACAGACAGTCTCTCAGATAGAGACACAGACAGTCCCTACAGACAAAGACTCAGAAAAAGACTCCAGGCACAGACAACTCCCAGACAGACAGAGACCCAGAAAAAGACATACAGTCCCCACAGACAGAGACTCAGAAAAGACTAGACCCAGAGAAGTCTCAGACAGAAACTCAGAAAAAGGACAGACAGTCTCCCAGATGGACAGAGACCCAGAAAAGACAGTCTCCACACATAGACAGAAAAAGGCTCAGACCCACAGTCCTCCCAGACAGAGACTCAGAAAAGACTCAGATACAGACAGTGTCCCAGATAGAGACTCAGAAAAAGACATAGACACAGGAGAAATCCTAGACAGAGACTCAAAAAGATACAGATATCTCTACCATACAGAGAGACTCAGAAGTAAAGACTCCAGATACAGAGCAGTCTCTCAGATAGAGACTCTGTGAAAGATCAAGACAGACAGTGTTCCAGACAGAGACTCAGAAAAGACTCAGACAAAGTCTCAGAGACAGATAGTCTCCCAGACAGAGACTCAGAAAAAGACTAAGACACAGACAGTGTCCCAGACAGAGACTCAGAAAAGACTAAGACACAGACAGTCTCCCAGATAGGATCTCAGAAGAAGACTCATACAGACAATCTCCCAGATAAGACAGAGACCAGTGAAAAAAAACTCCCAGACCCAGACAGAGACTCCAGAAAAAGAAGATACAGACACAGATGAAAGACCTAGACAGGAAAGAGAAGACTCAGAATAAAGACACAGACTCCCTACACAGACAGAGACTCAGAAAGAAATGCGGAATACACTCCAAGCAGGAATACAGGAATACAGATAGGAATACAGGAATACAGAATGGTGGTAGCAATACAGGGATACAGCCAGGAATACAGGAATACAGGCAGAAACACAGAGATACAGGAATACAGGCAGGCAGGAATACAGGAAATACACTCCAGACAGTGGAATACAGGAATACATGAATATAAATAACACAGGGCACAGGAATACAGGCAGACAGGAAAACAGAGGAATACAGACAGGCAGGAATACAGGCATGCAGGAATACAGGAATACTGGAATATGGCAGAAACACAGGGATACAGGAACACAGAGACAGGCAGCAGCCACTAAAATACACCCAGCCATGGGGAATAAGGGAGAAGGCAGGAATACGGAATATAGGAATACAAGAATACAGGCAGGCAGGTATGCAGGAATACAGGCAGACAGGAAAACAGTAATACAGACAGGCAGGAATACAGGAATACAGGCATGCAGGAATACAGGAGTACTGGAACACAGGCAGGAACATAGTGGAATACACCCAGACAGGAATGTGGAATACACCAGGCAGGAATAGGCAAGAATACAACCAGGCAGGAACAGGAAGGCAGGAATACAGGAATACAGGAATACAGGCAATGCAGGAATACAGGCAGGCAGGAAAACAGGAACAGGCAGACAGGCAGGAATACAGGAATATAGGTGTACAGGAATACAGGAATACAGCAGGCAGGAATGCAGGAACAGCAGGCAGACAGGAAAACAGGAACACAGACAGGAATACAGGAATACAGGTACAGACAGTCCCCAGACAGGACTCAGAAGAAGACTAAGATACAGACAGAAAACCAGACAGAGACTCATAGAAAAGACCCAGACACAGATAGTCTCGACACAGACAGACACAGGTGACAGTGATACAGGAAGAAATCCAAGGAAAGATATAGACAGGCAGACAGACAGGCAGACAGACATACAACAAGACAGACAGATAGATAGCCAGGCAGACTGAGACAGGAATACAGGCAGGCAGGAATACAGGCAGGCAGAAGACAGGAACACAGGAAACAGGAATACAGGAATACACTCAGGCAGGAATACAGAACACACCCAGCAGGAATAAGGCAGGAATATACCGTAGGCAGGAATACAGGAATACACCCAGGCAGGAATACAGGAAATACAGGAAGAGGACATATAGAAACACACCCAGCCAGGAATACAGGATACAGGAATACACCCAGGCAGGAATACAGAATACAAACCAGGCAGTAAAATACAGGAACAGGAATGCAGGCATGCAGGAATACAGGAATACAGGCAGGCAGGAATGCAGGAATACAGGCAGATACAGGAAAACAGGAAATACAGACAGACAGGAATACAGTGAATACAGGCACAGACAGTCTCCTAGACAGACTCAGAAAAGACATAGACAAAGTCTCAGACACAGACAGTCTCCCAGATAGAGACTCAGAAAGACTCCAGAGAAAGATACAGACAGTCTCCCAGACAGAGACTCAGAAAAGACACAAGAGACAGACCCCAGAGAATACAGGAATACAGACAGGGAAATGCAGGAATACAGGAATACAGGCAGGAATACAGTGGAATACAGAAATACACCTCAGCCACAATACAGGTATACAGGAATACACCCAGGCAGGAATACAGGAAATACAACTCAGGCAGGAATACAGAATACAGGGAATACAGGAATATAGGAATACAGGCATACAGAATCCAGGAATACAGGCAGGCAGGAATGCAGAGGAATACAGGCAGATATGGAAAACAGGAATAATACAGCAGGCAGGAATACAGGAAGAGCAGGCACAGACAGCCCCTAGACAGAGACTCAGAAAAGACTACAGACAGATACAGATACAGAGTCCCAGACAGAGGACTCCAGACAGGACCCAGACAAAAACACAGGATACAGACAGTCCCCAGACAGAGACTCAGAAAAGACTACAGGACACAGACAGTCCCCAGACAGACTGAGAAAAGACTCAGACACAGAACACAGACTCCTACACAGACAGACATAGCAGACAGTCAAGTACAACAAGACAGACAGATAGATAGCCAGGCAGACTGAGATACAGGAATACAGACAGGCAATTCAGGAATACAGGCAGGCAGTAATACAGGAATACAATTCCAGGCAGGAATACAGACAGGCAGGAATACAGGAATACACTTCGAGGCAGGGAATACAGGTACAGACAGTGTCCCAGACAGAGACTCATAAAAGACTAAGACACAGACAGTGTCCTAGACAGACTCAGAAAAGACTCCAGACAGTCCCCAGACAGAGACTCAGAAGAAGACTCAGATACAGATAGTCTCCCAGACAGAGACAAAAGACAGACAGTCCCCAGACAGAGACTCAGAAAGACATGCACAGTCTCCAGACAGACAGAGATCCAGGTGACAGACATACAACAAGAGATAGACAGGATAGACAGCCAGGCAGGACTGAGATAGAAACACAGCAGGCAGCAATACAGGAATACAGCCAGGCAGTAATACGGAAATACAGGAAACACAGGAGGAATATAGGAATACAGGAATACACCCAGGCAGGAATACAGGAATACAACCAGGCAGCAAATACAGGAAGACAGGAATACAGACAGGTAGGAATACAGGAATACAGGAATATGAGGCACAGACAGTCTCCTGTGACAGAGACTCCAGGCATGACTCAAGACAGTTTGGACAGTGTCCCAGAGACAGAGAGACTCAGAAAAAGACTCAGGACACAGATAGTCTCCAGACAGAGACTCAGAAAAGACTAAGACACAGACAGTGTCCAGACAGAGACTCAGAAAAAGATCCAGACAAAGTCTCAGATACAGACAGTCTCCTGTGACAGAGACAAAGACAGAGTACAGACAGTCTCCCAGACAGAGACTCAGAAAAAGACACAGACACACAGTCCCCAGACAGACAGAGAACCAGAAAGACACAGTCTCCCTACACAGATACAGACAGTCTCCCAGACAGAGACCTGTGGCAAGACACAGACAGTCTCCAGAGAATACAGGAATACAGACAGGAATACAGGAATACAGCAATAGCAGTGTAGGAAGACAGGAAATACACGCTGGAACACAGGAATACAAACTAGGCAGGAATACAGGAAGGCAGAATACAGGAATAGGAATACAGGCATACAGGAATACAGGAATACAGGTAGGTGAGGAATACAGTGGAATACAGGAATACAGGCAGACAGTAAAACAGGAATACAGATAGGCAGGAATACAGACAGGAGATAGTGTCCCAGATAGACCTAGACAAAGACTTTACAGATACAGACAGTCTCCAGTAGATAGACTCAGAAAAGATAAGACACAGACAGTGTCGCAGACAGAGACTCAGAAAAGACTCCAGACAAAGACACATACAGACAGTCTCCCAGACAGAGACTCAAAAAGATACAGACAGTCTCCCAGAGGACGAGAAGACTCAGATGGCAGACAGTCTCCAGATAGATTCAGAAAAAGACTCTAGATATGCCAGGCTCCTAAGCACAGACAGAGATACAGGCAGCAGATGAAAGTGATACAGGAAGAAATCCAAAGAAAATACAGGGACAGGCAGACAGACATATGGGAGAATGACAGTGATAGATAGATAGCTGGGACAGGGACTGAGATACAGGTGAATACAGGCAGGCAGGAATACAGGAATACAGGCAGACAGTAATACAGGAACAGGAAACAGGCTGACAGGAATACAGGAATACACACAGCAGGAATACAGAAATACAGGAATAAACCAAGGCAGGAATACAGGAATACCAGGAATACCAGTCTACCAGATAGAGGACCCAGAAAGACACAGACAGTCCCCAGAGAATACAGGAATACAGACAGGAATACAGGAATACAGTAATACAGGTAAGAATACAGGGATACAGGCAGGAATACAGGATACAGGCAGGAATACAGGAATACAGGCAGGAATACAGGAATATAGGAATACAGAATACAGGAATACAGGAATACAGGCAGGAATGCGAAATGCAGAACACAGGCAGACAGGAAAACAGGAATCCAGACAGATAGAATTACAGGTGTAATAGACAGGAATACAGGCACAAATAGTCCCCAGACAGAGACTCCACAGAAAGTCTCTAGACACAGACAGTCTCCCAGATAGAGAATCAGAAAAAGACATAGATACAGACAGTCTCCTGAGATAGACAGGAATACAGGAATACAAACTGGCTAGGAATACAGGAATATAGGAATATAGGAATGCAGGAATACAGGAATACAGGCCAGCAGGAATGCAGGAATACAGGCAGACAGGAAAAAACAGGAATACAGACAGGCAGGAATACAGGTACAGATAGTCCCAGACAGAGACTCTGAAAAGACATAGACACAGACAGTGATAGGAGAGACCCAGAAAAAGACACAGTCTCCTACACAGACACAGACAGTCCCCAGAGACTCAGAAAGACACAAGACAGTCCTAGAGAATACAGGAACACAGACAGGAACACAGGAATACAGAATACAGGAACAGGGACATGCAGGAATATTACAGAAATACATCCAGCCAGGAATGCAAGGAATACAGGAATACAAACCAGGCATAGGAATACAGGAAGGCAGGAATACAGGAATATAGGAATACAGGCATGCAGGAATAGCAGGAATACAGGCAGGCAGAAATGCAGGAATACAGGCAGACAGGAAAACAGGAATACAGGATAGGCATGAATACAGGAATACAGGCACAGACAGTCTCCCAGACAGAGACTCAGAAGAAGACTCAAGATGACAGTGCTGCAGACAGAGACTGTGAAAATGCACAGATAATCTCCCAGGAGATACAGAAGAAGAATCTCAGATACAGACAGTCTCCCAGACAGAGAGACCTCAGAAAAAGACTACAGACACAAATAGTCTCCCATATAGACAGAGACATACAGGCAGACAGGAGCAGGAAGAAATCAAAAGAAAGATACAGATAGACAGGAAGACAGACATACAAAGAAGATACAGGAGCAGGCAGTGGAATACAGAAGAGCAGGAACACAGGAATACAGGAAAACAGGAATACAGGAACACAGGAATACACCCAGCCAGGAATACAGGAATACAGGAATACACCCAGGCAGGAATACAGGAATACAAATCCAGGCAGGAAATACAGGAAGCGGGAATACAGAACAGGCAGGAATACAGGGCACAGACAGTCTCCAGATAGAGACTCAGAAAAAGACTAAGACAGGACAGTGTCCTGTGACAGAGACTCAGAAAAAGACTAAGTACACAGACACAGTGTCCCGACAGAGACTCAGAGAAAGACATGTGACAGTGTCCCAGACAGAGACTCAGAAAAAGACTCAGACAAAGTCCTTGAGACACAGACAGTCTCCTAGACACAGACTCCAGAAAAGACTCTGTGACAAAGTCTCAGAGACAGACAGTCTCCCACAGAGACTCAGAAAAGACTCAGACAGAGACAGTCTCTCAGACAAAGACACAGACAGTCCCTGCAGACAGACTCAGACAAAGTCTCGCAGACAGGCCAGACAGTCTCCCCAAACAGACACCTGAAAGATACAGATACAGACAGTCTCTCAGACAGACAGGCACACAGGAATACAACCAGACAGGAACACAGGAAGACAGGAATACAGAAACATAGGAATACAATACAGCAGGAATATCACACAGGATACAGGAATACACTCCAGGCAGGAATACAGGAATACAGGAATACACCCAGGCAGGAATGATAGGAATACAGAAATACAGGAAACAGCACCCAGGCAGGAATACAGGAACATAGGACTACAATCCAGGCAGGAATACAGGAATACAGGAATACAATCGCAGGAATACAGGAAATACCACAGGCAGGAATACAGGAATACAAATCCAGGCAGGAATACAGGAATACAGGAATACAGGCATGCAGGAATACAGGAATACAGGCAGTAGCAGGAATACAGGAATACAGGCAGACAGCAAAACAGGAATAAGGCAGACTAGACAGGAATATAGGAATACAGGCACAGAGGAAACAGTCACAGATAGAGACTTGTGAAGAAGACAGAGACAGTGCCCAGACAGAGACTCAGAAAGACACAGACAGTCCCCAGAGGACACTCAGAAAGAAGACTCAGACACAGACAGACACAGGCAGACAGTGATATACAGGAAGAATCCAAAGAAAGATATCAGAATAGACAGGCAGATATACAACAAGATATGATAGACAGCCAGGCAGACTGAGAAAGCAGGAAATACAGGCAGGCAGAAGGGAATACAGGAATACAGGCAGAAGCAGGAGGCAGGGAATACAGGCAGGCAGGAATACAGGAATACACCCAGACAGTAGGTGAAGCAGGAATACACCCAGGCAGGAATACATACAGGAATACACCCAGGCAGGAAATACAGGAAACACAGGAATACACCAGGCAGGAAATACAGGAATACAGAAATACAGGAATACAGGCAGAAAGACAGGAAACAGTAGGCAGGACACAGAAATCAGGAATAAACTCCAGACAGGAATACAGGACAGACACTCCCAAGACAGGAACACAGAAATACAGGACATATACCCAGTAGGACAATACATAGGAATACAGAGGACAGACACCCAGACAGGAACTACAAGAATGCAGACAGATACCCAGGTAGGAATACAGGAATGCAGGACTACAGTCTCTGGCAGGAATACAGGAATACACCTGGCAGGAATACAGGAATACAGGAATACACCCAGGCAGGGATACACAGAAATACAGGAATACACCCAGGCAGGAATACAGGAATACAGGAATACACCCAGACAGGAATACAGGAATACAACCAGGCAGGAATACAGGAATACAGGAATACAGGAATGCAGGAATAATACAGGTCACAGGCAGGATATACAGCAGGAATGGTGAATACAGGAAACGAAGGCAGACAGCAAAACAGAAATACAGACAGGCAGGAATA